>SNQJ01S0295018.1:0-10593 GCA_010110895.2 Picea sitchensis | reverse complement strand
GATGTGGAGAGATGCTCCTGCATCAATTTGAAGAAAATGCTATTAACAATTTCGGTTTTTCCCTTTAGACTTCCCTAGAATATGAAGAACAACTTGAAAGAATGGGTCTTCCTAAGGGAGACTTTGTCAAGAAAACATACATGTCTGCCATTCTAGAACTCATGCAAGATATGAGTAATAGGATGATAGCCTACGAACGAAAAGGAATTTCATCTTCCTCTTCCCCTGAGGCTTCTTCTTCTTCCCTAGCGCCTTCTAGAAATACCAATGAAAGTACTTTTCAGCCAAAGGCCATAATTACTCTCACTCGGTGTAACTTTTGTGAAGAAAATCATGATGAGAACACCTGCGAAGTTAAAAGAAATGCTAGAGATAAGATCTTTGGCAAAAGGCCTAATACCACGATCACTGTTTTAGATTGGGCTGAACCAGAGGATGTTATGGTAGTCAATACTAGGAATAAATCTTACACTGCTAAGAGCAAATTTAATCTTCCCCACACTTCTTCTTCCCCAAGATCATCTTCTCAAAGTGTTGATATACAAACTGTCAGAACTTCAAGTGATCAAGGAGTATCTTCTCCTCTTCTCTATTCTAAGTACAATATCCTTAACCAATTGGCTAATATCAAAGTTGATGCTACCCTTTTAGGCATGGTTGTTGTCCCAGAACAACAAAAGCATCTTAAGGACTTTATGGAAGGTAAGGTTTCCACCATAGCCAATCTATTTGAAGAGTCAAACGAAGAAGATTCAACTGTAAATAAGATAGGTGTAAATAGTTTTAGGAACCCTGTTAAAAACCCCCCTTTTTATATCTCAGTAAAAATCATGGATAAAATAACTCACTATTTCCTAATTGATGGCGGATCTGGTCCAAGTGTGATGTCTAAAATTATCATGGAAGAGCTTGGCTTATTTTGTACCAACATAAATTCTAGAAGCATGCTCTCTTATAATAATTTGCAGCAATCAACGATAGGTGAAATCAAGGATGTAACCCTAGTTTTATGTGCACATCCCGAGATAAGGACAACTATCAATATCCAAGTAATTGACATGCTGGTGAGTAACTACTCAATTATTTAGGGAAGGGACTAACAATGTAACGACCCCTATCATTACGACTACAAGCGAAGCAAAAAGTGCAAAAATTCTATTTTATTTATTTATTTTTTATTTTGGCAGGGAGGCAATGACGACAACAGTTGAAACACACAATCATTGAATGACGAACACGTACATGGATTAGGCAACAAACAACAACAACTCAATGAACTAGCACAATGAACGACTGGGTGAAACATGCGTAAATCAAAGGTAGAAATGACTACCCGCCCGCCACAAACATGATAATGCCTACAAGCTAAAGACAACATCCACAATCTTGACACAACGACCTCGACGATTGGTAACTAGAACCTCTATGGTGCACAAACCCAATGCATGAAGGTGTTACATCTCAAACACCAACAACAAGTACAATGAACAAATGCCCACAACGGGTAGCACAGACTTAGACCAGGTTATCATTCGCCTCTATCCGTTAGGGCATGCAATGATCCCCTCCTCAGGAATCATGTGGTCACCCGGTGATAGGCGTGACAACAACCGTTTCACAACAACATAACTGGACCCTCAACACAAGCTAAAATCAATGCGCCAGGAGATCAAGTTAACTATCTAACCCCTGACAACTAACCCTAGCACCTAATCGACAAGTCAATCAAGACGACTATCACTTTCATACAACGTAATAAATTCATTGCACAATAAAATCAATCTATACATACTAAATGATTATTATTAAACAATAGTTCGTTGCCACTATATTCCAATTTCCAAGTTAGATAAGTGTAAATCGCCTTCCATTAAAACTGAAACTAGTATGCTATCTCATGAAGTTGCTATCTTTTAAGACTCGAATTGTACAACGAATAAAATAGTTTTAGTGCAATTGAAAACCAAGTTATTCGCATAACAATAAATCAATTACAAGTAATTGTTGTGACTTATCAATCCAATATATCGCTGGTATGTAAGCTGTTGTCACATAATTCACAACTTAACAATAAAATAAAAGTCGAGGAAAAACACTGTAATCATTGTCTAAAGAAAGAAGTTACTGTATCTATATAAAAACACTATCAACCATTCATTTGTGGTCCAAAGGTAGGCTATCACTGTGTAAAGAAATCATAAAATATATTATTGTTGTCTAAAATTATTGTGCAAAATATACAATTAAAACTAAGATCATCACTTCACAAATTACATGCAGTCTATTACATTCGCAATAAGAAGGGTTATCTATACGATGCTACCAATCAATAAATCGTTGTCAACATTAACATGTCTAACACTAATGATAGATAATAAAGATTTTAATAGTAATGACATGAATGATGATATTGCTGTCTAATTTATGTTGCTATCCTTTAGACAACTATATATCGCTCTATGCTGATAATGCTGTAGATTGCTATATAAATTCAATACATTTGCTGTAGATCGCTATAAATAGAATTCTTTAAATAAAACTTTGATATATATATTCAATCTTGTCAAAAGATTTGCTTTCTATTCAAAACGAAGGTAATATTGTCTACCCATTCAATGCTTGTTGTCTAACCCACACACAGATATAATGCTCTATATAAAATGTTGTCAACGAGTATTTAATTTGCAATCACATATTATAGGTAAATCATGGTCCATTAAATGCTACAATCGCAGTCAATAAATGGAGGTATTGCGGGCACAAATAGAGATGCAAGCAATGAGCAATAAAAGCTGATGTTGCTGTCCTTTAAAAAAAAACCGCAGCCATTCACAGGGTAAAAACTCAGTCATATTATGGTAAAACACAATCATTCTTAGGGCAAAAAAAAAGGGGCGCAGTCAATCTTATTACTATCATTTATTAATGCCTGGTATTGCTGCACCATGCATCTAGTTTCGCTTTCGATTGAATAAATATCAACAGTATTAGTTTACTGTCCAGAATGTTGCTGTTATTACAATGGCTATAATAAAAAATGTAAAATCACTGGTTTAAATTACCCTGTTAGCAACATATATCCGTGCACAGGAAAATCAATGTTTAATAGGAACAAGGGAATAGATATCGTTGGCAAGGAGTTCACTAAAAGTGCATGCATACAATAAGGCGATCGTTGTGTTTTATCATCAAGCTCGTTGGGTTTCATCAAAGAAAACAAATTGCTGAGTTTTATTATAAGAAATGACAGTAAAAAAAAAGGAAAAAAAATGTTGTCATGAAGACTCAATCTCAGTCATAAGGTAAGAAAAAAAGGGGGCATTGTCCATTCCCAAGTTTAAAATGTATAAGTGACTACTGATTAATAAATTAAATATCTCTACATGATGAAGGGTAAATTCACAGTCTAAAATGTATAAATAAAGGTAAATTCGCAGGGTAGATTCGCCATCCAAAATAATCAATTGCATAGGATAATTTCATGGTTGAAGGCTTGCAAGGAGCCACAGATTTGTAGTGTTTACGTATCTAGATCATAGAGTAAAAGATGGAGTTGTGGTGCAATTTAAAATTCAATCGTTGTGTGTAAGATGCCATGGAGAGTGGGTTGAATGTTGGGTAAATGTGGGTGAAAACGAAGAGAGAAAAGATAAACAATACGCAGAGGTATTCAATCGCAAGAAGGCGCAAGACAATCCATCAACTAGGAACAATCAATAGGGGTAGCCAACTGGGAAAAAAAATCCTTCGCTCATCATCCACGCACAGAAAAACAGGGCATTAGAATCTATAGGTCGCTATGCACCGAAGTGACAACCATCGATTCGGCTCCTAGCCGACTACTGAGGCGTGGACTGATGACCTAGGTATGAGAACGGAAGATAAAGCACAATCTCTTCATAATAATCATTAAAACAAATATAAAATTCATAACAATCAGGGATCGATTGCCAAGGAAATCAATTCAATGCAGGGAGCATAAAACTATGACGACTTTAAGTTCTCGATTAAAAACATTGAGTAAAATACATTTTTTTTATTACACAATAGAAGTACAGTAATGGAAGCACAATAACAATATTAATATACTATTCAAAATAAAATCATGCATATCGTAGCCCAAGCTGACAACTCTGAGTCGTTGTCTTGCGTGCGCTCCATCCATCTCCTGCTTGCTGACCGATGTGACTTCACCGGTACTTCCCAACCAACGCCAGGGGTACTCTTCTTCTCCCTAAGCTCCCCAAGCCGCAAAGGGGCCATGCACACTAAACAAAGAACAACTAGCACCCAACTCGCCTCAATAGGTTGAGCTACCACTCGTTACCCGAGCTGAGTATCCCAACTCCCACAAGATAAGTTAGTCAAGACAAAAATTTTGCAGCACAACGTTACACATAAAATAAAAGATCCATACTCCTCCTCCTCCATCATTTTTATAGAGTTTCTAAGTGATTTCTTTCCCAAAATCTCATTTAATTTATTTTTCATTAATTTAATTAAGAAAAAACCTCCCCCGTACACATGTCACCCATCCCCCTAGTTGCACCATAAATTAATTTCATTAATTATTTAATTACTTCTATTTCCCTCACCCACCTAAAAGCATTCCTAAAATCCCTCCTTGGTGTCCCCATATTCCCTTACACATTTTAAATGACTCACACCCTTACTAATTTCTTAGTTGAGTTCATTTTTAGAAGGTTCTCAAGGCAATATTCCTTACTATGTCAGACAACCAACTTTTTCCTTACCCTTCCCTTTTTCTTTATGTTTCCTCTTTTTCCCTTAGTTTCCTATTTTTTTAAAATTTTCCTCTTTTCCCTTCTTAACTAAAACTCAAATTAACAAGTGTATAAAAATCACCTTTTACCCCTTTTTCTTTTTAATTAATACATTTTAATTAGCATATGCAGAAAAACGATCAATTCCCCTTTAAAATTTTAATCCCTCAATATAATTTGATTTTGAAAAATTAATTGAATTTCTTACCCCCTTCTCGTCACATGTTTAATTATGATTATTATTATTATTTTTCACCATAAGTATCACTTAGACCTAGATTTTAATTTTGTAGGTTGGGCGACATTTTTATTAGGGAAAAGGTTTTTTTTTTTAAATCTTACTTATCATGTCATTCATTTTAAGGCCAACTAGGATTATTCACTTATCCGTTGAAATCGTGACGTGTCCTTCAAGACGCACTAGGTGCTCCAAGGGTGCCACCCTCCTTTTTCTGTTTTCCTTGCGCGACGTGCCCTTCAAGTCGCACTATGTGCTCCAAGGGTGCCACTTGCCTCTTTTCATTTTCCTTGCGCAATGTGCCCTTCAGGACGCACTACGTGCTCCAAGGGTTCCACTCACCTCTTTCCATTTTCCTCGACGTGCCCTTCTGAACGCACTACGTGCTCCAAGGGTGTCACTCGCCTCTTGACTGACTTGGTAGACATAAAAAATTCCTGGAGTCAATATTTTGCTAGGTGATCTTGTGGGAGACTAAGGGCCTCTAAAGAATAAGGCCCTTGCCTTATTGCGTGCCCCTTAGAATCATCGTGAGCGATTGTCGCAATATGATCTCACGACATCGTGGGTCTTCTCGAACTAGGTAATCATTGACCTACAATTTGAGCCACGACAAGAGTTCTAGTAGGCTGTGGCAGGGTTGCTGTCCACACCTCTCCCTCAATGTCTCTGGTTGTCATGCGTGACCCCTCTACTCCACATGTGAGTCTTGTCGACAAGATATCGTCAACCTGCTTCATCAACAAATCATGTTAGCAATAATAATCAATTCTCATAACATCTAATCAGATGTACATATGTCATATATACAACAATCAACCCCAATAGTTCACTCTCTGACTCGATCCGAAGTCCAAGGGGTTTCATCGATGCCTCTGCATCCTCCAGGTCCAAGTCCTGCACACTCAGGAGAACCCAATCAATAACACTTGTCTATGTAAATACACAAAATAACATATAATCACATCCATAATGCCTCATAATCATAATCAAACGACCAATAATATAATAATCCGGATCACTTGCAAGCAAGTGTCCTCAAAGAATAAGTTCACTCAGTGCACACAAGAGTGGGATGTTACATATACCCCCTCTTGGTCTAAATTTCGTCCCGAAGTTTCACAGTATATAAGTGCTGAATTAATGTGTATCACAGTGTCATAAGTCTATCTATCAAACAAAAATGGAAACTGCTGGCGCATATCATATGCGTCCTCCCATGTCATCGAGTGCGGACTATAGTTGTCCCACTGGACTTTGACCTGATCTATTGTTCGACGCCGTAATTGTCGAATGCGACGATCCATGATGTGGATCGGCTCAGCCGTGAGCATCCCCCCATCTGATACCTGGAAGGATATCATGTCAATAAAATGTGTAGGATCACTAATATAATGTCTCAAAACAGATACGTGAAAAACATCGTGCATACGCCTCAAAGAATCAGGCAAGGCTAGTCGATAGGCCACGAGCCCCTTCCTCTCCACAATATCGAAAGTTCCCACAAACCTAGGAGATATTTTAGCTCCCTTTACAAATGTGATCGAACTCTTATGCGATTTTATCCGCAATAAGACTCGATCACCAACTTCGTAACTACATTCAACACGATGCACATCGACATAACTCTTCTGCCGATCCTGCGCTTCTTTGATCCTTTGTCTTAATGTTTGCATTTGATCTTCCATTTCTTTGATCGCTTATGGTCCCACCATGAACCTATCCTCAAGTCAATCCCAACTCAAAGGCGTCCGACATAGTCACCCATAAAGAAACTCGAAAGGCATCATCTTAATGGTTCTTTGGTAATTGTTGTTATATGCGAATTCTACCAGTGGCAAGAATTCTTCCCAATGCTTCTATTGGTCCATCACATACATATGCAACATGTCCACGATTTGGTTTGTTCATTTGGTCTGTCCGTTTGTCTTCGGGTGATACGACGTACTGAAGTTAAGTTGGGTTCCCAATGCCTCTTGGAAACTAGTCCAAAATCGTCTGGTAAACACCAATCCTCAATCGTATATAATCCTCTTAGGCACGCCATGTAGCCTCACAATATTACCGATGAAAACTATAGCTATGTCAGGTGCCTGATATGTCGTACGCACATGAATAAAATGAGCACTCTTCGTAAGAGTGTTGAATACCACAAAGATTGAGTCATGTTTCCTTACCGTCAGTGGAAATACAACAATGAAATCCATCGAAATGACCTCCCATTTCGATTCTGGAATAGCGTGAGGCTGTAGTAATCCTGCTTGATGTCTATGTTCAACCTTTACCTGCTGACATTCCAGACATCTGGCCACATAGTTGACTATGTTTTCCTTCATTCATTTCCAGAAGAATAAGGGTTTAAGGTTCGTCCTCATCTTCATGATCCCTGGGTGAGCCATGTACACTGCTTTGTGATCCTTGTTTATGATCAAACTCCTCAACTCGTCGTTCGATGGTACGTAAATTTGATTTTTAAATCTCAATAGTCCATTGTCGTCCAACGTAAATCCTTCAAATCTTGGTACCATCATTGTGTTTTGTCCGATAAAATCCTTGACCTCTTTGTACTAGTCATCATCACACTATAAAGTTAGAATCTTTTCACATAGATTCCTCTGAAGAGGAAACACTAAAAATATGCGTGGTCTCTGACTCAATGCATCTGCCACTCATTTCACTGTTCCTTTTATGTAAGCAATCTTGAAATCATACTCGCTAAGCAATTCCGACCAACGCCGTTGTCGCGCATTCAGGTCGCTTTGCGTAAATATGTGTTGTAGTCCACAATGGTCCGTTTTTAGTTCAAATTTTCATCCAATAAGGTAGTGTCTCCAAACTCTCAAGGCATAAACAATGGATAACAACTCCAAATCATGCATCGCATAGTTCTCCTCATGCCTTCTCAATTTCCTCGAGATGTAAGCGATCACTCGACCGTCTTGCATCAAGACTCTGCCTAAGCCTTCCTTGGATGCGTCAGTGCATACCAAGAAGTCCGCATCCATGTTAGGGACCTTTAGTATCGATGTTGTTGTCAACAACTCCTTGAGCCTCCGAAATGCCTCCGCATATTTCTCGGTCGAAGAAAACTTGTTCTTCTTTTGCAATTCCATGATCAGATTTGCTATCTTCGAAAATCCCTTGATAGTATCCTACTAAACTCATGAAGCTATGCACTTCTGGGACATTCGTCGACACAGGCCATTCCATAATAGCCTCTACATTTGCTGGATCCACAAGGATACCTTCATCGTAGATGACGTGTCCTAAGTAGTGAATATTTGATTGGTAAAAGGAGCATTTAGACAATTTCCCATATAGTTTGTTCTCTCACAGACACTGTAGTACCAAGCGCAAGTGCTCGTCATGCTCCTCCATCATCCGAGATAAAATCAAGATATCGTCAATGAATACTTGAACAAACTTTTCCAAGTACTCTTGGAACACCCCGTTCATCAAACTCATAAATAAACCTGGGGTGTTCATTAGTCCAAATGGTAAAACAATAAACTCGTAATGTACAAACCTCGTTTTAAAGGCAGTCTTAGGGACATCATCCTCCTTGATCCATAACTGGTGATACCCTGATCTCAAATCGATATTTGAAAACACCGTCGCACCCTTCATCTGATCAAACATATCATCAATCCTTGGAAACATATATTGATTCTTGATCATTGCCTTGTTCAATTGACAGTAGTCAATGCAGAGTCTCCACGACCCATCCTTCTTTCGTATGAAAATAACAGGCGCACCCCATGGTGACACACTTGGATGTATAAGTCCCAAGTCCATCAACTCCTTTAGTTTCATTCTCAACTTCTGTAACTCCGAGGTTGACATATGATAAGGCATTCTTGCTATCGGTTCAGTCCCCGGTTTTAGGTCTATGGTAAACTCCAATTCTCTCTCTGGTGGCATCCCAATTAACTCATTTGGAAATACGTCCACAAATTCTCTCACCACTGGAATGTGTTCTAGATCTTCCGCTACTCCCTTCTCATTTAGCGCAAGGATCGCATAAAGATTACATCCCTTGCGCATGCTCTTCCAGAGATGCAAGGAAGAGATAAACCTCAGGGAAACTCCCTGGTTTCGATCTACAATCATGCATCTCTGTCCCTCATCATCGACCAAGCTCAACCGTTTCATCTTACAGTTGAGTATCGCCTCATGCGATTCCAACCAGTCCATACCGATCATGATATCATAAGATCCTAAGATCGTGATGTACAGGTTGGCCCTAGTGACAAACTCTCCCAGGTTAAGAGAACAACCCGTAACCTTCCCTCCAACCTTTTGTTTGGCTCCCGAAAACATCTCTACAAAGCTAAAATCATCATGTTTGACTGCCTTTACCTTAATCATTTTTAACGCTGCACCAGAAATGAAACTCTCGGTAGTAATGAGATCTATCAAAATACTAAGGGATTGGTCAACGATGGTACCTGACGTCTCGAGCATAGTCGACTGGTGCTCTGCTTGGAGTATATTCACCGCTACATGAATCTGATGGGCCTTTCCCAAATCTCCCATGGTACTGGGTCCAACTAATACAGATTCTCTAGTCCTCTCCATTGGGCAGTCGCACTACTAGTGTGGCTCCCCACATGTCCAACACACTTTCTTCGGTCCAGTACTCCTGGTACCCGAAGTAGAAGTCGATGGCCCACCGGTCTGTTTTGCTGAACAAGCCTAATCTGCTATGACTGTGGTCGAGTTGTTGCTGGTGTTGTGGTCCTCGGTAAGGAGTTCGTTGCTGAGGCGTTGGTTGTCGAGGTGTAGTGAAAGTGGATCCTCTCTAGAAGCCACAATATCTTGGCGTATGTCTGGCTGGTGTCTGATGTTGCTGCGCACCAGATGACACCTGCCCTGCTGGTCTCGCTAGAGTCCTGCTGTGACCCCCACTGATAAGATCCTCCTCTGCTATGAGGGCCTTCTCGATGACATCATGCAAGGTCCGAGGCATCATAATCCTAACCTTTGCACGTATGCTGACGTTAAGGCCAAACAAGAACATGTTGACCTTAAGTTTCTCGATATTAAGGTGTGGAGGATACTGAAGCAACTCCATAAAATGAGCCTCGTACTTGGGAACTGTATGACCACCTTGTCGCAAGGCGTTGAAATCGTTGAGCTGATGCTCAATGAATTCCTCTGATAGGTACCTCTCTTGGAACTGTTTCTTAAATAGTTCCCTTGACATGTTTTTGACGACCATGTTCAATTGTGGCAGGAGCGTCTTCCACCATNGGAAAGCACATCGCCATATTCTCCAACCATGCCTTAGCGACTGCACCGTCTAGGGCACAAAAGAACTTGAGAAATTTTACCTTCTCGATTTCGCGATGAATGCTACTAGTACCTGTTATCCCCGATATCTAGGGATAACTAAGAGATCATGTCTCGAGGCCCACAGGTCCTAGACATGGAGTACCGAGAGTAGGATTGACCTGAGCATGGCCCTGGAGGGCCCATCCTTCTTCTTCTTCGCCAGACTTGTTCTGTTAGAAACAACAGCTTCCATCACCATTGGCTTGGACTTGCATCAGAGAAGACTCTTGCTCCATG
>SNQJ01S0295017.1:0-10593 GCA_010110895.2 Picea sitchensis | reverse complement strand
ATTGAGGTTGGAAAGGTGAGGGAGCTATACCCTCATCTTCAGGTAGACTGAAAATAGTCTTTTGGAGGTCCAAAAGCTTTCCGATGGGGAGGTGTGATCCAGGGGATCAAATTTTGCTCAAAATTCAAAGTGCTCAGAATCGCTTCAAATCGAATGAGAGCGTAGACCTTGTCTTTACGAACCCAACACAACTTGTTTGGGTTCAAACAGATGTCGGGAGCGAGAGATATCACATTCTGTTCAAAATGACAAACAGGGAAAAAAAGGGATGTTGACTGTACAGTCCGTATGACTGTTGATGTGGCAGTCCATACGACACGTGGTAGAGCTGAGTGGTAGACAGTTGGTAGATGTGGATGAATGACATTGCGACACATGGCAGTATTTGGTTAGTTGTACGGTGCCATGTGGTCGAGTCATGGGCTACCACGTGGCACCCTGTTATTGTTTGCTTGTATAAAATTTATTGGAGTCCACCGGGTTCAACCCCGTGACCTCCACCCATGTGTATAACCTTTGCAAAGTTTGCATTGCCAACGCGCCACACCATATTCCTTGTTATATATATGGTTTCACATTTATTTAAGTTTGAGTTTGTTATGTATTGGTGCCAGGGTCCGGGCTAGGGCTTAGCCCCAGCCCCCGGTCGCATACATTATTGCAATATGACCATATGTATTACCATATGTGTGCGCGCGGGTATGCGTTTTGGTTTGGATTTAAATTCGGTTCAACGGTTATACAAACGCCTGCTACTTGTCACGACTTTACTTGCTCTTAAAGTTTTATCCTCGTCTGAGTTTGTGCGTGGTCATGTGGGTCATACGACCATGACCTTGGCAGTTAGGGGCTAGGTGCATTCGTAACCGTCCTACAGTTTGCATGATTTGTGCGGTTGCATTCGGTGTTGAGTTTTAGCGCTTAAATATGCGTGTGGGCTAGGTTGAGCCAACAAGGGGTGCAATTTGTAGATGCAGAGACAACAAGTTTGAAGGGGGACTTCCAGGAACCCTATCTTCTTCAATTTTTGGCCAAATGAGGTGCTTAAAAAGCCCAGCTAGGGGTTTTTGGACGTTCTAAAGCCATTGGAGCAGTCTATTTGGCATTTTGAGCATTGTAAAGCACATTTTTTTATCACTTTGAGAAAATAATACAAAATATCCATTGGAAGCTGGACCAGGAGATGTAGCCCAAGAGAGGGGTGAACTCCTTTATCATTTGTTGTGTTATGTGTTTTGTATTCACTGTTTATGCTGTTGTTTATATGCATATTGAATGAGTAAATTCTATTAAAGTTTTTTTGCAAAGTTGATCCATTTGCATTTTCACACATAAATTTAACTTGCAAATATTTTCAAGAATACAAGTCTTCTTCATTTTTAGATCATAATGGGTGTCTCAAATTTGTCAAATGTCATCGCAACTGCGGGGAAAACCTAGTTTCCATAATGTTGCAACTGCAATGACTATTTTACAAACGTGGCCAAAGAGACGACATTCCAATGGTTTCGCAATAGAGACATCTTCATCACAATAGAGACATATGTTTGTATGACATCGCACTTGCAACATTATAGAGAAATCTGGAAAAAAAATTAAAATTTCCTCTATTTTTCAATAGTATGGCCAATTTTTTCCATAACATTGCAAATAGAACATTGAAAATTTTACAATATGTGCTAGTGTGGTAAATGAGATAAAAAATATAGTTAAATATTCCTTTTCATATGCCTCACAAAGGAAAAAAAATTCTAGGATTAGGGATGTTGAAATTAGCCAACTTTAGTGTGTCATAGTTTATTTTAAGTAGCAAGGATGTATCAATTTTACAGAATGTAAGGTACCGGATCTATTATATTAGCATAATAGATAAATAATACTGAGAATAACACTGAGATAACAACAAAATACTGAAATATTGCAAAGATGACAAAGGAATAACAAATTATATGGAACCACAACACCAAAATTATATGAGCTCTATTACAATAATTTTCCAAGACAAAACTTCTCATGCCCTCTACTCTTATTTATACTAAATCTATCTATCTAAAAGAACAATATAGAGGAAGATCATTCTAGAAGTGAAACCTTCTATTATGTCTTCTTACAATTGACTTATTCCTCCTTATTACTAGGCCTTATTAATATTGACCTTTATTACATGGAAATATATTATTATACCCACTTGACGGGTTAGGTAGGTTAGGTCCCTAACATGCCCTCCCCCTTAAAATCAACCTTGTCCTCAAGGCTTGAGATGATGAAATTGTTGTAGAATGCTAGCTATATCCTAGGTGGTATTAACTGGAGTTGTATCTTTTCAATGAACTAACACTCCCTTGATGGTGCACTGACGAAGATGATGCTCACATTGGTCCAAAACGGCTTGTGGCTACAACCAAATGGATCCTTATTCAACCAATTTAGGAAGGTTGGTTTGAATTTGGCACTCAGTTCCAATCACCTTTTTTAAGAAGGAGACATGAAAAAGAAGATGGATCTTGGAAGAACTAGGTAAAGCTAAATGATAAGCCACATGTCCCACGTGCTTGAGAACTGTATAAGGAACATCAAATTTGGGCGTCGGTTCTTGACAATGTTCATCCTTGAGTGAAGTTTGTTTATAAGGTTGCAGCTGAAGAAATACATGGTCACCTTCAAACAATTGATGTTCTGAGAGACCTTGATCAAATTTTTTCTTCATGTGATTCTGAGCCATAACCAAATTCTCTTTGAGGGTAAGAAGAATAGCCTCTTGAACTATAAGTGTTTGGTCAACTTCCTAAACCTTTGAGACACCTAACATGTAGGAGAGAATGGAAGGTGGATTTTGTCCATATATTGCTTCAAAAGGGGACGTGCGAGTAGTTGTATTGTAAGAAGTGTTGTACCACCATTCAACTAATGGTAACCATTGAGCCCATCGATTTTTCCTTTCAAAGGAAAAACACCTCAAACAAGTCTCCAAACACTTGTTGATAACTTAAGTTTGACCATCAGTCTGGGGATGATAGGTTGTGTTGAGATGCAATTGGGTGCCCTATAGCCTGAACAATTATTGCCAAAAATTGTTGGTGAAAGTGGGGTATCGATCAGAAACAATAGAATGAGGCATGCCATGAAGCTTGAAGACATGATCCATGAAAATTTGAGCCACAATGGATGCAATAAATGGATGTTGCAGAGAAAAAAAATCAGCATACTTGGAAAGATGATCAACTACCACCATGATGACTGACTTATTTCCTGGTTTATGTAATCCCACAATGAAATCCATAGAGATGTCCATCCAAATAGTGGGTGGAATCGGAAGCAGTTGAAGTGTGACAAGGGCTTTGATTGTTTCTCTCTTGTTATGTTGACAAACATCAGATTCGGCCACAAAAGTGTGAACGTCCTTTTTCATACCATCCCAGAAAACAGAAGGTTTGACCCTATCATAGGTTTTAGTAAACCCTGAGTGCCCAGTTGTGGGAGTAGCATGAAGATCATAAAGCACTGTGGATTTAAGTTGTGACTGTTTACTTAAATACAAACAACCTTTGTAGCTAAGATCATCATTGTGCCAAGAGTAGCCTGGGGAAAATGGAGAATTGTCTTGCAACTGTTGGATCATGTGAGAAATTTTAGGATCTTGTAGCCATTCCCAGGGAACAGCTTGGAGCCAATACGGGACAATGAAAAATAGTGAGAAAAGGGACCCTTCATCTTCATATTTTCAAGAAAGAGTGTCAACAACCACATTTTCTTTTCCTTTCTTGTAAATGATATCATAATCATATCCAAAGAGATTAGTTACCCATTTTTGTTTCTATGGAGAGGAAGGTCATTTCTCTAGAAAATACTTGAGGCTTTGTTGAATTGTCTTAATTTGGAAGCGTTGTCCCAAGAGATAAGGGCTTCAGAGATCTACTGCATGCATAATAGACAACATTTCCTCTTCATAGATTGATTGGCCCAAATGGAGGTCTGACAATTTTTTGTTGGTAAAGGCCAAAGGTCTTCCCTCTTGCATAAAGACTGCTCCAATTCCTCTCCCAAAGGCATCACATTCCAGGACAAAGGTATTTGTGAAATCAGGAAGGGAGAAGGGAGTCCAAGTGAAAGAATTATTTTTAATTAGAGTAGTGAGAGGCACCACAATATTGCCATAATTCTAAACAAACTTACGATAATATCTAGTTAAACCCAAAAAACCATGCAAGATTTTGATAGTCTTGGGGCGAGGCAAATCCTACATGGCTTCAATCTTCTCAGGATCCACCCGAACACCAACCTTGCCAACAATATGACCCAAGTACTCAACTTCTGAGGAACCAAAGGCACATTTAGAGTGTTTGAGAAAACATTGATGCTGAGAAAGTAGATGAAGAACTTGATCCACGTGGGCAAGATGGGATTTCCAAGTTTTACTATAGATGAGAATATCATCAAAGAAAACTAAGACAAAATAACAAAGAGAAGGACGGAATACATGATTCATGAGGCTTTGGAAGGTGGAGGGGGCATTACACATGACACATGAAATGAACAAGTACTCATAGTGACCCTCATGAGTTTGAGAAGCAATCTTGGGAATGTCAACGTCTTGCATACGGATCTGGTGATATCCTGAACACAGATCAAGTTTGGTGAAATACTGAGCACCACTCAACTCATCCAAGAGATCATCAATGACAGGAATGGGAAACTTGTCCTTGATGGTTATTTTATTGAGGGAACAAAAGTCAAGAAACATGTTCCCTATACCTTCTTTCTTAAGTACCATGACCACACGAGAAGAATAAAGGTTGGTACTGGGGTAGATAACACCTGCTTGGAGCAATTCCTTCATGATTTTCTTAATTTCATTCTTTTGGGAAAAGGGATGACGATAAGGGAGAACATTGGGAGGAAGAATTCTCGAAACAATAGGTATGGAATACTAATGAACACAATGAGAAGGTGGAAATCCCTAAGGAGTGAAAAAAATAGCTTGTTTTTTAGAGATAATAGCTTTGAGGTCAGGATGCAGAGAAGGTGTCTCAACCGCGTGAATAGAATGGAGTTGAGAAATAATACCAGAGTGGAATTTCTTGATGAGTTTTTCCATGCGATGGGAACTGATGATCTCAGGAGAACCATCTGTGAGACCTTGGAAGTGATACCTTTGTCCCTCCTGTTGGAAGTACATGGTCAATTCCTTAAAATCCATAACAATGCGACCCAAAGTACGTAACCATTCAACATCCAAAACAATGTCACACCCGACCATTTTGATGGAAAACATATGAGATTTCAGGTGGTAATGTCCAATTTGAGGACGTACATTTTCGCAACGCCCACCACATTTCATGGACCCACCATTGGATATCATGATTTAAAAATTATTGACAACATGAATATATGAATTGGTTTCCTGGGCAATGCGATGATGAATAAAATTGTGGGTGATACTACTGTCAACAAGGATGATGACCTTCCTATTATTAATATAACCAATGAGCTTTAGGGTTTGGGGAGAAGATAAACCAGTGAGATCATGCGTGGAAATAAGTGGTTCAAATTCAGGTGGGTCATCCGACTCCAGGGTAGCATCGAAAAGGGAGGGCTCTTCAACAATTTGAACTGTCACATCTTCTTCAGGAACATCTTAGAAAATGGCCATAATTTTTTTTTGTTCCTGACACTTGTTCCCTAGAAAATATTTTTCATCACAATTATAGAAAATACCCTTCAATTGAAATTCATCCATTTCATCCAGAGTTAATTTATGGACCTTTAGGGGAGTGATAGGGGGGATGGTATTAGTGGGGAGAGGGAGAGGAACAAAAGAGGGTTTTTCTTTTCTGGGAAAAAACAACTTATTGGTATTCTTTAGCACATTTAGTAGCTTCCAACCAAGTCTGAAAGTGGGACATGAGAACCTGGGATCATATTTCATCCTTTAGGCCAGTGATGAAACATTCATAGGTATTATCATCTGATACGCCCTCGGTGCGAAAGGCCAAATGCTCAAAAGAAGATATAAAGTATTCAATTGTGCCTAACAGTTTCAACTTGGTCAAACGACCGAGATAGTGTGTATCAGTGTCAAAGAGATCATAGATCTCAACAACAAATTGGGTCCAGGAAATACCCTTGACGTGAAATTTTACGTCATTTCCACCATTTCCATCGTTTAGGATCTAGATAGAGGATAACATAGTAAAGTTTGGAAAATTCATCAGTAATACCATGCAGAGAAAAACAATTCTCCATTTGAGTGACCCAACTTGTAGGATCAGAGCCATCAAATTTATTGACCCCGACATGGGGAAGACGAGGGTCACACTAAAAAGAGTTGGATTCAAAATGCAGAGAATGAAAGGATTCAACAACATCAGGTTGGTCCAAGGAGGAAGGACCTGAAGGGCGATTCAACAACTGGTTGAGAGTAGACTGGAGGGTGTTAAATTGGTTCATGAATTTGGCGTCCATGGTGTCAAATTTTTGCTCGACGTGTGTTTCTAATTGTGCAAGGTGGGAATTGGTAGATGCAATTTAAGAGTTCACTTGATTGATGGAAGCTTGAGGTCTTGGTTGCGAGTGGTGGCCATTTGGAGAGGGGAAGTGCACATAAGGAAAAATGGGTGGGTGGGACCACAAAAATGACTTATAAGTGATACGTACCATGATGATAAGGGAAATAAGGGAAATATAATGGAATAGGTGGAAAAATGGGAAAGCTGAGAAGGGCTCGGGTCTAGTGGAAAAAAATGTTAAAAATGAAAGGTATGACTGCGATTAGGGAGAAAAGGGGAGTCCAATGGAATAGGTCCCAAATAAGTGTGGCGACGAGACCAATATAATATTTGTTTTACTCCTGCAGAGTTATACTCCGCTCTGAAGAATACTGCAGTGATGAAATGCCCAAATTCTTAACAGGAAGAAATGTGTAGTAATTTCGCAACCCGAATGCAGGAGGAACAGTTGCGCGGAAATAGATCTTGTCTTTTTTGTTTTTGTTTCCGTTCCAAGGGTTATGGTATTCAAGGGTTCTATAGACAAGGGTTTTCCCTGTGCTATAGCTCTCTGATATATGTGAGGGGTCCAACAATAGTACATGGCCCAATATCTCAAGGAACCAACTAAGGAAGCTAGATCGTGCCCTTGTTCGTACTACCTGACTACCCAGGTACTCGAGAGTATCTTCTTGAGTGTTTTTCTAAGTGGAACTATAGCAGTCAGATGATCGATCGATTTATCTATGGAGGGATTTAGGAGATCTAGGATGATATGTATGCAGGTGTTGTTTGATGCGCTACCACTCAAAGGGGTACCAATAAGGGTTACAAGGGTGGCCAATAGATGTGGGCTTAAGTACCACTTGTATTTCCTGCGTGTATGACTATGTGACCATAGGTTTATGCACATAACAACAGATCTTTGTATCTTTAAGACATCGGAATACGTCTTTACCTTGAAAAAAAAAAATAACCTAGAATTTTCTGTCGAGGAAAGTGATCTGATACCACCTGTAAAGTTCCATATCTATTATATTAGCAGGATAGAGAAATAATTCCCAGAATAACACTGAGATAGCAACATAATACTGAAATATTACAGAAATAACAACAGAACAACAAATTAGATGGAACCACAACACCATAATTATACCTTTATTGATATGAAACAATTTTCACTTTCCTCTTTGAGGGGGAAACCTCTAGCAGAGCAGAGCTCTATAAAAATAATTTTCTAAGACAAAACTTCTCATGCCCTCTACGCTTATTTATACTAAATCTATCTATCCAAAAGAACAATCTAGAGGAAGATTCTTCTACAAAAAAATGTTTATATTAGGTCTTCTTACAATTGACTTATTCTTCCTTATTGTTAGGCCTTATTAATATTGACCTCTATTACATGCAAATATATTATTCTACCCACCTGAGGGGTTATGTAGGTTAGGTCCCTAACATAGAACTTCGGAAATACTTCTTCCAAGCCTTTAATAATAGTCATTTCCCTCAAAAAGATGGAAACACATGTAGAAAAAAATATACAATATTTTAAAGGATATAGTGACAGCAAAGAAAACTATGTTGGAGGAGATAAAAGATGGAAACACATGTAGAAAAAAATATACAATATTTTAAAGGATATAGTGACAGCAAAGAAAACTATGTTGGAGGAGATATTTCTAGTGATAAAATGATCATATGATAACCAAAAACATTAATTTATAAACCTTGTTGCATTTATAGTAATGTACTCATATGATTCTTTAATACACTTCGAAGAAAACTTGCTACATTATTTCAAGGAAATGATATACGTTTCTTTGGAAATGCTTGGACACGTGAAACAATAACTAAGTGAATGGAAAAAAATGGAAATATTCTAAGACACAACCAAGTTATAGGTAGATGAAAGAATTGTTCTCATTCTTTTGAGATGCAAAGGAAGTTCAACATATGTCCGGACACGAAATTCATTCAAGAATATTTGATACGTTATCTCCAAGATGTTGCGATCATTTCACAATTTCAGGAAAAATCAAGGCAACTTAAGATTACTATCTCAACATATGTTAAGATGGACATAGCTTTCCATGTTATATATTCAACAAAGCCATTATATATATATTTGATAATAGAAATGGGGAAAATAAAAAATGACCTAATCAATGAGTTTAGTGACAAAAGTAATAAGTCTAAAAAAGATAAATAAATTTCTTACTTCGATGAAAATTTCAACCACCCAACTAAGAAAGATACTTAAAAAAAACTACCATTGTCCTTGAAGTGTGGAAATTTCATTGTCCTTGAAGTGTGGAAATTTCAAGAATTTGTGCTTAATACAAATCCATAATTGAGGTTCCCTCGATGTGCTTCCCATGAGAATAAAAATGGAGCAAATAGAAAATGACGTAATCAACAACGGTAGTGACATGAGTAATAAATCTAAGAAAAGATAAATTAAGTTCTTACTTGAATTAAAATTTCAACCATGCAACTAAAAAACTACTTGGAATAAATTTATTTGTGCTTAGTACAAATCTATATATTTCACTTCCCAGATCTACTTCTCAAGAAATTTCACATCAATACTTGATGTTCGACATATCTTCTTATTCACATACCTAATGGCTCAATCCCCTTCACAAATCAGATCTGTAAAATACATTATAAAAAGAGATTTATCACAATTCGAAATATACTTTTTTAATTATTTCTTAACTTGTAAATTCTTAACATACCAAAAACCAAACAACCCTAAAAACTACTCATTAAAAAAAGAAACACGAGTTTTATTTTTAAATCTACAATGCACAATATTTTAACTAAAAGGTACACTTATATTAACATAATGAAGATACAAGTACTAAAACAAATAACTAGTGCTAGCACTCTCAATTGCATGCTTTGAACCATCGCCAAGATAACCCACCAATGATGTGATGATAGAGTGGCATTTATCTAGCAAGAATATTAATGAATGTTGTTATTTTGGTAGAGCTATTTTATCATGTCTTAAAGAGTTTGTATACAAATACACTCTATTTCGGAATTCGATATTCAAGATCTAAAATCAGACTGCAAAATTATATATTTCCTTAAACTATAAAATCAAATTGCAAAATTATATATTTCCTTAAACCATCATTGAGCATTGCAAGAATGGTATAAGAAAGAAATATGTTATTTTATTCTAGTGTGTATGAGATTGACTTATTATTAACTTATTTACAAATTACAATAACATTTGGGAATTTAATAATGAGAATTTAGTATGTATAGAAGGTAGAGGGTAAATTAGATATTACTGCACACTTGGAGAAAAGATTCGGAAAATTAGAGAACAACCTAAGACACATAGTTTTAGTTTCTTCGCCTTTTATTCCAACAACTACAACTCCTAGTATAAATAACAAATTCCTCCATCTTCTTCAATGGCTCAACAATTATTTAATGACAAGTTGTCCTATAGACCACTAAAATTTATAATATTAATATTATATATCTTTTAAATTATGAAAGTCATTATATCCTTGAAATTACAACACATTGTGTTACCATAGGTTAAGAGGGTCTTAAAATTATGAACTTTTTTTTCCATATTGTAAATATTAGTATCTTTTAGTGCAGCATATAAGAGGTATAGCATAAATAAATAAATAAATAAAAAGTTATAGCATAAATAAAAGAGGTATGTATTTTAGGATTACGATTTATGTCAAGACATAAATATATTAAAAATAGTAAACAATATTAGTAATTTTTTTTAAATTATACATTTGGAATCTACATAGTAGATGGATTTGTGTATACTATTGAAAAATGACATCAAAAATAAATATATTGAGAGGTATTCATAAAAATAGAGGTTTTAATATATTTAGAAACCAAACCACCAGTTGTGTCATCCCAAACCTAAATTTGAGGTAACCAACTCAAAAAAAACTTACACTAGAGTTGTCACTCTTGCTAAAAAAAAATGAAATGAAAACAATGCATGCATGCTTTAGGAATGTGCACATCCTTTAGGAATGAACGTGTATTATTAGGAATGTGCATACATTCCTAGGGATCATGTGCATTGTTAGGAATGCATGTGCATTCTTAC
>SNQJ01S0295015.1:0-10343 GCA_010110895.2 Picea sitchensis | reverse complement strand
ACCACCTATCCTCCTCGGATGGATGGTCCTGATCCTCTCGTGCCTTCGCCACTCGTGACTTGGAGCATCCAAATTTTGGGCTCTTACCTTGCGAGCCTCCGAGGTAGTGAGATCCCTGGATCTCTGCCACCTGTCCTCCTCGGATGGATGGTCCTGATCCTCTCATGGCTTCGCCACTCGCAACTTGGAGCATCCAAACTTTGGGCTCTTACCTTGCGAGCCTTCGAGGTAGCGAGATCCCTGGATCTCTGCCACCTGTCCTCCTCGGATGGACGGATCGGATCCGTTTTTCCCCCATTCATGAGTCTTAACCCTCGTCTATCTTCCTAAAGATCTAACAACTGTCGGGATTCCTAGTTCAGATCTGACGAGTCATATCGGTCCCGATGCCATGCCCTTTTCTAGTACTCTTTGGACATGGAAAAATCAACAGTCCGGATGTTCTCATGGAGCCTGGGGGTCTACGATTCCGATTTCCTCACTATCCTCGAAGATAGAGGGAAAAATAGGGGTTAAGGCAATTAACGCCCTCGTTCATTCCTTCGATTTAACGGTCGTGAATGACCGCAAGTTCCTCGAAAGGATCTCATCCGTTGATCAATACTTATCCTTACGCTGCTGTGTCGAGATTTTGAAGAGGGTCATTCCTCTTCATACGGGGTTGCTAAGGCTTGCACATCCAAATCCTTTTTCCCGGTTATTGGTAAGCCTTTCTAAGAAGGAAAATCTCTATGAAGAGATCAAACCCAGGCATTCCTGGAAACAGACAAAGGGAAACAAATTCCCGCAGGGGGGGGGCTAGAAGTCTAACTTGGTTCAGCTCATGCAAAATAAAATTCATTTATCAATATAAATCATGCCTGGTTTCCTCTATTATAAGCATATATCTATTCATTCTTATCAAACACTGCATCAACATTCTAACACTGAAATCATTTTACAATTTCCCAGTTCTATGATCATATACATATATACATCATTCTATAAATTTCAAGATACAATTATGTAAAACACTTATCCGAAAATAACACCAGAAATGGGGCAACTGCTGAGAGGGGTGCTCGTTTCCACCCAACTGTAGGCTCAGCGACTCCCAAGGGATTTACCACTAGCCACCCCCGAGCTGAGACCACGATGCTCTGAGATTGTGTCTCTCTGTCTGCCAGTGACCAGGAGCAAAGGTTGCAATCCTTCCTCTCTTCTCTCACTCACTCTGCGTAATGCCCGAGTTCCCCTCGCGTCCCCCCTCTCCATCGCTTATGCCATACACCTTATCCTCTCGCAAGGTTGCGTGCGGCACGATTACCCTCGCGCTAATCAGGCTTAACGGCTCTACGGATGGGCGGTTCACCATCCCATCCCTCATCAAGTCGCTCGCCTACCAGCCTGGGAGACATTAAATTTGGGGGCCAACGAGCCACTTTTGGTTCTCCGGGCCAGTGGAGTCCAAATACGGTATTCATTCAGGGTGGAAGTTAACGCCACCTTTCCAGGAGCCTTCCACCGCCATCGTGGTCTCTTTTTTGCACATCCCCTCTCAGCAGTCCTACAATAAATTCAAAATATTATTCACATTCATTGACCTCTTCCTGCAGGTCCATTTACATCACATATTCATACTTATGAGTTTGCCATAGTCCTTGGCCAGTCCATTTATATTTACAATCTGGGGGAAACAGGGTGTTACAGTTCCGCTCCAAGCAAACAAACCAACATAACAAGGAAGGGAGAGTAATGAAAATAGCCTCCTTTCTATCCCAGTTTTCAAAACATCCGTATAATGTACTTCCTTCCCAAAATATCATAAGGTTTAGCTCCTTTTTATCCTAGTCCAAACATCTTGACAGAAGCTACAAGTTAAAAATAGATGATACACAGATTCAACATCTTTAGAACATAAATGACAAATGTTTGGACCTTCCCACCCCTTTCTTTGCAAAGTGTACCAGGTTAAAATTTTATTCATAATGATGTGAATAATTTAATTTTTTGTGCCAAATTCCACTTCCACAAATGTCTTCTCCATCCCCCAATACCATGCTTCCACTTCTTTTTTGCAAGAGCACAATATATATTTTTTACCTGTAAGGCACCCAAATCTATCTCTCCCAGTCCAAATGAGCACATCTTCTTGATTTTGTAACTGCACCTCCACACCAATAATATCCCTACAATATGCATCCCATTCCACTACCAAGTTCCTATTGAGGCCAATCTCCTCACTCGTTTTCCAATAATCAGACAAATAACCCGGTCTGCTTTCACCTAAAGCTTGGTAAAGATAAACCGTATTGTTTCTATTTAATTCAATTATAAGTTGTCGAGTTAAAAATGATGAAGTCCCTAGGCCCGAGATGTTGTCCAACCCTAGTAACACTAAGTGACTAGACCCCGACCTCCAACTCAGCCAGTGGGTAATCAAATGCAAGGACTTCAAAAGGTTCTTCCAAGTCTAAGAGACAGACGACATTATAGATGGAGTTGATCTAAATCAAGTGACTACCGAACAATGAGGAATGCACTTATATTTTATCACCTTGTACCAGATTCCCTCCTTCATCAAGACTCACCACAAGGAGTGTGCAGCCAAGGCGCTATTGAAAAGGAAAATATTTCTTATCCCCCAACCTCCCATATGTTTTGGTTTTTCTATGACTTCCTAGCTGTAGAGATGCATATGATTTTTCCCACCATCACCCAACCAAAGAAAAGTAAACATGAGTTTCCTTATCTTTTCCAGAATCGATGTTGGTATGGCTGCCAAGGCCATCCAGTAGACAGGTTGTCCTTCAAGAACATATTTGACTAGTGTGAAAAGTCTCCCAATGACAATTATTTATTACACCACATCCCTATCCTTGATTCAATATTTGAGAGGAGCCCTTTCTAATCCAAAGTCTTATAAGCATCGACCTTTAAGAAGTATCCAAGATACCAAAAACCCTTTTCAAGATCCTCAAAATTATAAGGGAAAATATCCTTTAAATTTCCTAAAGTCTCTCCTTGGATTCCAGCATAGTAAAAGATAGACTTTGTCCAGTTTATCAGTAGTCTGGAGGCACTATAGAAAATCAGTAAAATATTTTTAATCTCCATCCACTCATCAGTAGTATATTTTTTCATAATTAGCACATCATCCACAAAGAACAAATGTAAAATCTTGACTATTCTGGAGACCTTTACCCCTGACAATTTTCCTTTGACCTTTCCTTTATTTAACAACAGGATAAGTCCTTCCATTATTATAATCAATATTAGAGGAGATAACAAACAGCCTTGTCGCAGACCTCTACCACTCTGAAACATTTGAGTAGTCTCCCCATTTATAAGGACTGGGAAGTTAGCATTGGTCACACAACTTAAGGTCCAATTTGTGAAAGGAATAATAAAGCCCAGTTGAATTAAAGTCAATCATAAAAAATCCCAAATGATGCAATCATAAGCTTTCTTAAGATCCAACTTTAAAATCAAGGCTTTTGATTTTTTAACTTTTATATTGTGCAAGCATTCATGTGTCATGCCTATAGCATCCAAGATTTGTCTTCCTTTTAGAAAACCCAATTGTTCCTCTGATAGTGAGCAACAGAGAATAGGCTTTAACCTATTTGCAATTATCTTTGAAATTATCTTATAACATAAATTACACAAAGTGATTGGTCGGTAATCACCAAAGGACAAAGGATTATTAACTTTTGGAATAAGTGTCAGAAAGGTTGCATTTAAAGACTTATTCACTAATCCTCGGGTCCTAGAATCCTCCACCACATCTAGTAAATCATCTCCCACTAAGTGAAAAAAGCATATGAAGAACTCTACAGTCAACCCATCGGGCCTCGGGCTCTTGTCTTTTGCAAATGACTTGAGGACCTCCCAAAGTTCCAACTTCGTACATGGGAAATCTAATAGTGTTCCATCATCATCCTTTACAAAAACGACCATAAATACTAGCAGTATAAACTTGATCATTAATAACCACATGGTTAGATTCCTCATAGAAATTTTTAAAGTACTTGACAGCTTCTTTTTTGATAGCATCCTGACCAGAATGAAGTTCTCCAATGAAGTTCTCCACTCTCATCCATGATCTCCCAAATATGATTCGTATTCCTTCTGAAGCTCGCATAACTATGAAAGAATTTTGTATTCTGATCACCACTCTTTATCCAGATGGATTGTTAGGTAGCTAGAGAGGTAGTAGTGGGGGGGCAGAGGGCCCATAGTGATAATAGTGGAGGCCATTCAATGTAAGGTTGATTAGGTAGAGGTAGTAGTGGGGGCCTAGAGGGCCCATAGTGATAATAGTGGAGGCCATTCAATGTAAGGTGGATTAGGTCCACTATATTATTAAATAAGGTCCACTATGGTAGATAGATATAATAAATGGGTAGTTAGATATATTAAATGTAAGAGGACTTCTTAGAAGGTTCTACTTCTAGAAGATTTATCCTCTAGAATGTTCTTAGGTGATGGTAGCACTATATAATGAGATTCAAGCAATGTAATGAGACAGGAAGAGAATTATTGTATTTGGAGCAGTAGCTCAATAGGAGGATGTCCCCTCGAAGAGGCAAGTGAACAGGAGAGGATCCCTTCCATAATAGGATCCATTGTATGGTGTTTCCCTACCCTAAAGGTTTGATATAATAAAGTGGTGGTTTTCTATATGGTTTCATATATCTTGTGTGGTGATTGTATTCATATATCTTTGGATATATTGTGATATTTGTAGATATATTTAGGTTCTTAACAAGTGGTATCAGAGCACTTTCCTTGGCAGACATTGTGGGCAAATATTTTTTTATTTTGGAAGATTTTGTTTTTCGGAGAAGAAAAAAGAGGGTCGCGACATTCCAGAAATTTTCAGTATATTTCTGTGAAAAAATTGCAGAAATAGATTATAGATTTGAGTTCCTCTCAGAAAAACACCCAAGTTGAAAAAACAAATCTTCTGAAACGGAGTCCGGGAAGTCAAGATATTGAAGTTTTAAAATCTGCAATTTTTCAGGGTTTTTTCCGCAGACGACGACGCGATTTTATTTATTTATTTCTGTAGCAGTTGGCTGTCGAATTTGTCCAAATAAATTACATATCTGAGTTATTCTCACAATTTTACCCAATTTCAAAAAACAAATCAGCTGAAACGAAGTTCAGGAAGTGAAGTTATGAGCATTTTAAATTCAACATCTTTTTAGGGTTTTTCCAAAAAAAAACCACGATTTTTTGCCGTAACTTATTGGTCTATTTTTGGGGACGACTGCGGGATCAAAGAGTTCATAGGGTGCTCAGATGGGTATTTCCTCTCAAACCCTCAAAGAAATTCTACAAATTACTGAAACATTCAAATCTCAATTGTATGACACATTGGATGCTAGATTGCGTGACCTTGCAGATGGCCTCAATGATAGTTTTCGTAGTCTTCAAGATTCATTGGATAGCATGCAGGAGTGATTTCTTATGGTGGACATCAGGGATGAATATAATCAAGAAATATATGCTTGGTATGATTTTGAGTTCGATTGTGATAATTGGTATATGGATAGTTGTCATTTCTGGGATGACAACCACTTTCATATTTTATTTGATGACTCTAATCCACCTTCTGTAGAGAGAATCAATGTGACAAATCAAGAGCCAATGATTATTACCAGTTTCCATCCTGCATATTCTATAGTGGTATTATTCCTTCTAGATTCTGCTACGACCATTTTCCACTATGTGGATGGATCTTCTTATTTGGATCCACATGACAGGTGTCAGTCTTTGGAGCATCATTTTGAGTTGGTTATTGGATTCCAAAATCTTCCACGGGGACTTTACATGAGCACTTGGACATGGGACCCGAGATTACAATGGTGGTTGGACTACTTCAGCATGGTGTATTTTCTTTCTACATGGGGCCTTGGTTCTCTAGTTTTCTTCAGCATTATGGTCCACAATTATCCATGGGACCTTGGTATATGGTTGTACATCAAGCATTGAGGACAACACTTTCATAAGGGGGATGGAATGTTAGGTAGCTAGAGAGGTAGTAGTGGGGGCCCAGAGGGCCCATAGTGATAATAGTGGAGGTCATTCAATGTAAGGTGGATTAAGTCCACTATATTATTATATAAGGCCCACTATGGTAGATAGATATAATAAATGGGTAGTTAGATAAAATAAATGTAACAAGACTTCTTTGAAGGTTCTACTTCTAGAATATTCCTCCTCTAGAATGTTCTTAGGTGATGGTAGCATTATATAAAGAGGTTCAAGCAATGTAATGGGATAGAAAGACAATTATTGTATTTGGAGCGGTAACTCAATAAGAGGATGTCCCCTCGAATAGGCAAGTGAACAGGAGAGGATCCCTTCCATAATAGGATCCATTGTATGGTGTTGCCCTACCCTAAGGGTTTGATATAATAAAGTGGTGGCTTTCTATATGGTTTCATATATCTTGTTTGGTGATTGTATTTAGATATCTTTGGATCTATTGTGATATTTTGTATTCAGTTATTTGGTACTTAACATGACTGCTTCTAAGTCACCACTTATCTTCTTCTGCTAGTAGGATTTTATCACGCTCAGACTCTAGAATTTTTATTTGTGTTTCCCTAATCCTGCTCCTATCCTCATGTGCCGCTTCCATAAATAAGTCTTTCAAGAGTCCCTAAATAGACTAGCCGTTCTTCCTAAAAAAAATTTAAATATTTTGCCCAAGCTTTAATGCGAAATTTGAATGCCTTCAACTTTTGAACTAATCTCTGTTGAACATCACTTTTGACCAGATGAACAGCGCCCTTCCAGACTTCACTCACTAAAGAAACAACCTCTTCTTCACATAACCAACTTACATTGAATTTGAAAGGATAAGTCATCGGTAAAAGGTAATGATCTAATCTTAAAAAGATAGGAGCATGGTAAAAAATGTAGGGAAAATCCACCCAATATTTATATCTGGTAACTCCCCCAATGAGATCTTCAGCCACAAAGATGCGATCCAGTATTTTTGAAATACCCGCAGATCCCCCTCTGCCATTCCTCCAATTCAGGACCAAAACATCTGGAGCAATGTATACCAGTCTAAAACCATTAAAAAAGTCTTTAAAGAATACTGACAACGGATCCAAATGAGCAGTATCTCCCCACAACTCCCCAACATCGCAAGTGAGATTTAAGTCACCAACCAGTATAATATTTATGCATGCCAAAAGACCCCTTGCAACCACCTTTTCCCAAAAGGATTTTCTATCCAAACAAGGACCATAAACATTCAGCAGAATGATCGATAGATTTAGCTCCAGACATGTACCTGTTAAAATGATACCACCACAACAAAAAAATGGATTAATGTCAAACTTTTATGATCCCAAGTCACTAATAAACCCCCCAATGATCCAACTAAGCTTACAACACATGAGAGCTAGGAAGGATGAAAATAATTCATAAAGGCCCACGCCTTTTTTTCCTCCACCAAAGTTTCTTGCAAAAATATAATGTCTGGTGAAGTCCTCCGAAGAGGTCTTCGAAGGGAGGAGGATTTTAGGATCCCCCCACCCCTCTAATGCTTAGTGAGAGAAAAATCATGATTTCTCTCTCGCAAGGGATTTCATGCCTCTAAGCACCCCGTTTTCACAGATGATGGGTAAGTGTGACTCAGTAAATAAATGAACCAATTCCTCCTTCCTTTTCCTTGCACTCTGAGCTTTAATAGGGGAGAATTCCAACCCCAGACCCTTTGACCAAGTGTATTCCTTCCCAGAAGTCTCCCCCGTGGGACTCAATTTTCCTAAACCCCCTTCTGAAATCGGTCTGTGGTAGACTATCCTTTACAAAAAGGTAGGTAATTGTATCGGTGAGAGCACATCTCTGTAGGAGGGAACAAGGGTCTCAAGGACTTCCCCAATGGCATTATCCCCCATCTCAGGCTCCCTACATCTCGAGAGAATGTTTTCATCACCCGAACCAACCGAACATTCAGGAACCCCGATTGGAGAGCCCAAACCACCGGAAGAGCTTCGAGTCGGGAAATTACTAACCCCGTCTGTATCTAAGGGTAGTCCCCTATATCCCCTAGAGTTAGCAGTCAAAACGGGTCATGAATTCCCCCCCTTCCAGAGCACTAGAGTGGGGGACAATCTTTGTTAAACCCGACGTAACCTGATCAGGAGCAGATTCAGCCAAATTTTCCCCGCCCACTCGAAATAAACTGGAGGAATCCAACTCATTTCTTTCCCAGGATGATAAAGAAAAAAAGAGCGTAGGGCAGATGGTTTTCAGCTTACCCGTGATAGTGTCCAATTGGGTCGTCTATATAGTATCTAGGTCATCAACATTGCTCTAGTCAAACCAGCGAGAATCCACTCCCGACGACTCCACTCGAGTTGACTTATCCAACAATGTCCTTTCTGAGACCTCCTCCTCAAAAAAACCTTGATAGTCCTGCCTCAATTGACCGGTCTTCCGACATAATGAACACCTGAATGGAATACCCAGATAGTCCAGAGGTTGCATCAAATGGTGTCCTCTCCAAACAATCTCCAAGGACTCCATCAGTCTAGCATAAATGTCAATTTCCACCAGGAATCTACCTATTCTTTTATCAGAAGTCGAGAGTGCCACTTCATCAACCTTTATAAATTTTCCAAGAGCATTCCCAATGGCTTCTAAAGCCTTCGCATTCCATAAATGCAATGATAGTCCAGGTAATAACACCCATGGATGTCTAAAGCGAAAATAATCATGCGCTGGGTCAAAACTCACCCTCCATCGCTTAAGCATCAGACTACCTCTGTCGTAAATCCAAGGTTTTTCTAAAATGTTCGCAGAATCCTCAACCCTTTTAAACCAGAAGTCGAACCAACCTTTTGTCAGAAGAACAACTTCAGGCATATATCCCAAAAGCGAATATCAAGTAGAGCTTACCCACTCAACCAGTGGCATTTTCCCCTGGCACGATACGAGAACCTCCCCACCAAAACACAGAGTGCCAAGCTAGCAGTATTGTCGAGACTGATATCCTCCCCTAACATCAATTTTCTCTTAGAGTGATTCAGGATCCAATGTTTAGCTCTACAAAATCCTGTGTTAGACGAATTCCTATCACAAAAACCCGAGCCAATCCGTCCATCACCCTCCCGAGACCACCCGACGGCACCCCTGGAACATATGGAGGAATAGCAGATTGAGAATTCACATGTTGTCTAGTATTAACACTCCCTGGAACGATAGCAGAGTTAGAAGGTAAAAAACAAGTTTCCTCCCTAATATTAGCCGCGGAAGAAGGGATAGTCTGAGTCTTTACCGACCCCCGTGAAGACTTATTACTCGCCTTAAACACAAGAACATCTTTTGAGGTGAAAAGACCCTCCCTCCTCCAGATGGCTTCGTCAGTCGCCCCCAACCACAAACGTCCAACCACTGTTGAACACCTCCTGGCGAAGTGACAACACTCATAAGGACAGCTTATTTCATTCATAAATTCCCCTTAAGGGCAGACCTTAAGGACAGCTTCTTCACTGTTATTTCTATCCCATCTGAAGTTATACCCTAGGACGCAGAATAAAGAAATCATTGTCAAGTTAGAGGTAACTTTAACATTTCTTCATAAATGACAAACCCTATATAATTGTAAACTACTCTACATCCTACCTTGTATACAGGGCCAAAGCCTCCCTCTCCAAGCTTATTACCTTCATGAAACTTTCCTGTTGCTTCAATCAAAGTGTCCAAGCTAAACACTATTTTGGGATTGATCAACGATCTTGAGACTGATAAAATTATATATATACAAAAACAGGGAGAGCATACAAGTTAAGTCAAATTGGTCATTAGAAGTTAAAACATCACAAACAAATACTACAAATTTATAAACACAGGATGCAATAAATGTATTTTTAGTGTTATTAAAATGTCTTGTTCTCATATATGGCAAACCTTTCTGAACAAGAAGGCTTTCCAGTTGAAAAAATTATTCGAAAAAAATATACCTTCCGTTTGTGTGATCGGGACTGGTCTCTCCAGAGTCGCGGATCTCATTTTGTTTTGCATTATAAACAGGCATACAGCACAGGTGAGCAATCCGCCTCCAATAGACAAGCACAAAATGGTCACATTCCTCAAAGATTTTCCTGTAGCTTAAACGTTCATTTATCTTTCTGACAAATCAGGGCACTCAAATACGTTCATTTATCTTTCTGACAAATCAGGGCACTCAAATTCTTCTCAAATCCAGATATTAAAAAGTTCGACTTATAGAGAAGGCCATCTAAAAGACACGAAATTTAATGAAACTAGTTTTGCAAATTACTCTGATGCACTGAAGCGCTGCCGGCAAATAGCGTTGCGAAAGGGTATGTCTC
>SNQJ01S0295011.1:0-10593 GCA_010110895.2 Picea sitchensis | reverse complement strand
ACGGGAAGGGAGGTCAGTCGTGTTTAGTGGTCAGTTTACCTTTGTTATGGTTGCGTCTTGTTGGCCGTCGGTTGGAGACGTAGAGTTAAGTATGTTGTTACTTCCACACGCGCGCACACACCTTAAACAAAAAAAATTTACACTTGTTACCAGAATGGTTGTCGTAACGAGGCGGTTCGTTACAACTCCAGGTTTACCAAAACCTATGACAGGGTCAAATGCTTTTTTTTATGGGATGGCATGAAACAAGACATTCATAATTTTGTAGTTGAATGTGATGTGTGTCAATGCAACAAGGGTAAAACAATAAACTCTCCGGGCACACTACAACTGCTTCCGATTCCACCTACTATTTGGAGGGATGTCTCTATGGATTTTATTATAGGCTTACCCAAATCGAGAAATAAATCAATCATCATGGTGGTTATTGATCGCCTTTCCAAGTATGCTCATTTCTATTCTCTTCAACACCCATTTACAACATCCACGGTGAATCAAATTTTCATGGATTAGGTCTTCAATCTTCATGGCATGCCGCATTACTGTTTCTGATCATGAGCCAACTTTCACCAGCAATTTCTGGCAAGAACTATTCAAGATACAAGGCACCCAATTGCATCTCAACACAACTTATCATCCCCAGACTGATGGTCAAACAGAAGTTGTCAATAAGTGTTTGGAAACATATTTGGGGTGTTTTTCCTCGAAAAAGAAAAATTAGTGGGCTCAATGGTTACCCCTAAACCCAATGGTGGTACAACACTTCATACCACACAACTAAACACGGCTCCTTTTGAAGCGGTATATGGACAAAAGCCACCTTGAGTTCTCTCATACTTGCAATTGTCTTGTTAAGAACCAAATATAAATATAGCATGAAAAACTTCAGTAAGTACTCAGCGCCTTGAAAAGAGATAATTTACGATAATAAGCCTCTTAGAGACAGCCTCCTTTTACCCACTTAAAAAAAAAAAAAAAATGTTCAAGAGTACAAGATTATTCAAAATGAAAATGTCTCCTTGTTATATATAGGAGACTAGGGTATAATTACAACTAATGGCCTAAAGGCGACATGATAAAATAACATTACTACTATAATAAGCCCCAATTAAGAAATTATTAGGCTAATATTAGAGACTTAACATTGCCTCCTTGAGACAAAGTGTTGTCATAATGCTTGAGTAGCTACGGATATACGTATAAAAGGCTGATCTTCCCAAGTGGAATCTTCCCGATGATGGTTCCTCCATTTAATGAGATACTCTGAGAAGGATCTATTCCTCAGTTGGCAATTCTTGTGTCAGTGATGACTTGCAAGCCTCAATATATGATTTTTCCTTCCTCATCAAGATCACGGTAATATAGTTTGACTGGGATCTTGTCCTTTATTAAGCCTAATGTTGGCTCATTACCCTTAATTGGGGCATATTAGATAATGCTGGCCCTATGTATGTGAGCTTTAGGCCATTAGTGCTAATTAGATGAAAATAATGTTATTTTGTTTATGTCGGCTTTGGGCCGTTATTTGTAATTATACCTCTTATTCTCTTATATATACCAAGGAAGACATTTTCATTACGAATCATCTTGAACATTTAGCGAGGTAAAGAGGTTAACCCTCAGAAGGATTATTATCTGAAATTATCTCTTTCAAGGTAATTACTATGAGGATTTTATATGCTATATTGATATTTAGTTCTTAACATATGTTATCATATCTCAAGGTCTTGGGGTTTTATTGCTACATCTGAGACACCTTAAGATTTTTGCTATAATTTTTTTCTACAACGTTTAATAAGAAACCCCTTGGAGAGGGTATTTAGCGGTGAGATCAAGGTGCGTTGGGTTCAAAATTGAGCTCGGGTACTTATAATTTCAGAGATATATCTTGTACAAGATATGGTTATGGAATCATCTAAATGAGTCATTGAGGAATTTTAAATATAAAAACGTTTGTAATGTTTCAAACCACACGCCTCTGGAGACCATTTACATAATTAGTATTAATTAATGTCTGGTAAAAAGTTCGACTTAAGGTCATCTTAAATTTGTGATACACCCACAGTATGAATAGAATTATCGACTAGCCCTATTGACTAGTCTCAAGAAGGTGTTCTAGGTAAAACAATCACTAACTTCTTCCTAGAGTATCCAAATTGAGTGGAATTTGGTTGCATTGGATCATGGGCCGGTATGTAGTATTTATGGTGTGAGTTTCAAATTTTATATCAATTATTTTGTGTGGGAATTCTATACAAGTGAGATCTCTGGAAAGGCCAAAAAATCGACAAGTTGTAGGGAGTGCAAATATAAATTCCACTTGGAACATCCAATTTTGATAGGACCTATGGCATTGTAGAGAATAAATGTCAGAGGGAACTACTAAAGGAAAGTTTCATACCGAAGGGCCAAACTTGGGAGATATAACATAATAAATATTGTCCTTGAGAACCACCTCAAAATCAGACTCAAAAGTGATATTTGGCCAACATGCCACCCAAAATGGGACCTCCTACACCAAATAAGCCTCGAGGAAAATCCTAATTGGACTCTTGATGAAAGGTGAAGAAATGCGTGGGGACATAAATGATTTACAAAAGAAGACAATAACCAAAGATGAACTACAAGAGATGGGGATTCAATGGGAAGCCAAAATGGATTCAATGGAAGCTAAGTTGGATACTAAGATGGATTCAATGAGAGCTAAGATCATGGAAGTAATGAAAAATTCCATACTTGGAGAAGACACCCAAAAGTGAAAATTCATCCCATGAAATTCATGATGAGGACACAAGGAAGGTGAATCAAGAATGGAGAAACTCCAACTTTGGTTTGAAGACCAACCATGTTCCCTAAGATTGATATGAGAAGTTTGATGGAAAGGACCCAATCACATGGATACTTCAAATGGAGCAATTATTTGATCTCCATAATATTCCACATACACAAAAGTGCTGAATTGCTTCTTTATATTTAGAACCTAATCAATTAGTTTGAGATATCGATGGCTTTGTTCTCAAAAATCACTTCGTCCACTTGGACAATTTTCATGGAAAGTGATAGCACACTATGAGGGATACAAGGGCAATACCTTCTTTAGCCAATTGATAAATCTCAAGCAAAAGGGTTACATTCTTAGAGGCACATTGAGAACTTAAGGTTGAATATAAAAGCGTAACCGATATTCGGATGAGCACTTGATTGATGTATTCCTTAGGAACTTTAAAGGATAACATTCAACATGAGGTTTGCCTTTGGGAACCCAAATCATTGGAGAATTCATTTAAAATTCAGCAGAAATGTTGAAAGTAAAAATGGCTATGGCTACTAGAAGGACCCTATCCTAACATCTATAGAGAGAACAATGCTCCTTCTCCTAAAACACATCAACACGCAAGGTTGACACCTCAACAATTGGAGGGAGAAAAGCAAAAGGTTTATGCTTTAATTGTGACATCAAAGTATAGTAAAGGGACATAAGTGTGTGGTGAGAAGAAATTATTCTACATAGATTGTGAAGAGGAGAGAGAAAAGAACAAGAACCATCTCAAGATGAAAATGTGGCTGTAATTTCATCGAAGGGAGTTGACTCCCACAATAGTGTAATGCATTGGCTGGAATTAGAACTCCTCAAGCCATAAGATTGAAGGATACATCAAAGAAAAGGTAATGGTCTAAATTGATTCAGGAGGTACTCATAATTTCATTCGATAAATTAGCCAAAGATCTCAATTGTTTTGTATATCCGGTACTAAGAGTTTCAAGTAATGATTGAGATGGAGGAACTATCAATTACTCAGGAAAATGAAATAAGATCAATCTTACTATGGGGAAATATATGTAATGAATAGTCCAATGGTTATATACCCATGGGTGGTGTTGATGTTGTACTAGAATCCAATGGTTACAATCATTAGAAGAAGTGGATTTTAATTTTCTGTTTCTTAGAGTACCATTGGAAGGAAAGGTGAGTTAAGAATTATCGCGGGGGAAAGCCGGTGAGGTGATAAGCTCTAATGGCATGACAAAATTATTGAGAAAAGGGGCATCAAGGCATTGTGCACAACTATGCTCACTAGATGTTCAAACATCTAAGCCATCTATTACTCAAGATCTCCAAAGGATCATTGATAAAGCACTCAAAGTATTTGAAGATATTCCCAAAGGTCTCCCCTCCACTCGAAATCATGATCATGAAATTTGCCTATGCAGAATTATTCCTCCCCTAACATCCCGGGCCATCTGAGATACCCTTATGCGAGGAAAGAGTGAGAGTGGCATGGTAGAAGAAATGTTAGGGTTGGCATTGGAGCCTATGTAGAAGTTATTACTCTGCACGGTGGTGATGGTATTCAGAAAGATAACTCATGGCGTATGTGTGCATATTATAGAGAGAGCTCAACAAGATCACTTCTTAAAGATAGAAGTTTCCCATTCCGATTGATGAATTGTTAGATGAACTACAGAACCCAATATATTCTAAGAAATTGGATCTCCGTTAAATTATCATCGGTCCGAATAAGAAGATATCCCAAAAGAAACAACATTAGAACTCATGAAGGCCATTATGAATTTTTTGGTCATGCCTTTTGGCCTTACAAATGCACCTTCCACATTCCAAGAGTTGATGAATTCCATTTTCAAGCCCTTCCTTGAAAATTTGTGTTAGTATTTTTTTGATGATATACTAATCTATAGCAGAGTCTTGGGAGGATCATGCAACATGTTGACATGGTGCTTCACAACTACTAAAAGGAGCAACAACTATATGCCAAACCATCCAAATGTTTCTTTCAGATTAAAGGAGGTAGAGTATTTGGGTCATGTGTATCTCATGAAGGTGTCAAAGGTAGACCCTAACGAGATTAAGGCCATGATGGTGGTGATTCCCAAAGCATTAAAAATCTTAGAGGATTTTTGGGTTTGACAAGTTACTCTATGAAGTTTGTTGGAATATGGTAAGAATAGCGGCATGCTAGCAGCACTAACTAAGAAGGATGCATTTCATGGACTCGAGGCAACTAAATCTTTGAGCAAACTTAAAGAGGTGATGTGTAGAAACTCAGGTCTTGACCACTCCATACTTCACAAAAACCTTTCACTTGTGGAATGTGATGCATCGGAAATGGAATTGGTGCTTTGTCCCTAATGCAAGAAGAAAGGAAGGCCCACGGCTTTGGTCGACCACTCAAGAGGAAGGACTTACACAAACCCATTTTGAGAAGGAAATGATGGAAATACTACATGCATTGAAAAATGGCATCCTTACCTAATGGGTAGGCACTTCAAAGGATCCAAAGCAGGATCATGATAGTCTTAAATACTTCTTGGAACAAAGACTATCTTTAGAAGAACAAAATGGGTAACCAAGATATTTGACTATGATTTTGAAATCATCTATAAAGGGGAAGAAAAATGTTGTAAGCTGATGCACTCTCAATGGAAGAAAGGGATGAAGATGTTGGGGCCTTTCTTTGTGCTATCGATCATCCAACCCGATTGGATAGTAGAAGCCGAGGATGAATGGAAAATGATGAAAAAGTGTGGAGTCTCATTCAAAGGTTCCAACAGGATTGATTGCATCAGATCCATTTACATGGGAAAATGATTCACTATGGGTACAAAAGATGGCTTATATTTATGGGACTCTGCTCAAACAAAAGGTACTATTGGAATTGCACACCTCTCCGATGGGAGGGCACTTTCGGGGATTTTTGAAAACCTACCATAGAGTCCAAGAAGGATTTTTGGGATGGCCTTAAAACTAATGTTCAAAGGTTTGTGGCGAGAATGTGTGGTTTGCCAACAAAATAAAGGTGGAAACAATTAAGACCAGTCTTTTACAACCATTATCCATCCCAAGTTAGTATTTGGAGGAGGTTTCCATGGATTTTATCAGGGTTACCAGTCACGAGGAAAGTCATCGTGGTGATTGTTGATAGACTAACAAGTATGCACACTTTTGTGCACTCTCTCATCCTTCAAAACTGGAAATACCGGTTGCCACGAACAGGCAGTTCAAAGCTACATAGCGTAAAGATTGTGTAAGCAACAAAGATCCATATTCCAACTGGACATTTTTGGAGCCAATTATTTTCTTGTTTGGGTAGTCAATTTGGCTCATAGCTCATCCTATCATCCTGTCGATGGACAAGCTGAGATGTGAACAAATATGCAGAGAGCTACCTTGGGTACTTTGTCTCGATAAACAAACACAATGGTTCAAATGGTTACCCTTGGCGGAATGGTGATATAACACTTCCTTTCTGCTTGCAACAAAAATGACACCATTTATGGCACTTTATAGATGCCACCCTCCTTCATCACTTCTTCTCTAAAAGAAAAATCTAAGGTTCAGCGATTAAGAAGATCACATGAGAATCAACAAATTCTCCAAATATTAAGGACAACTTGACCATGGCGTAGTCGCGTATGAAACAACAAACATATCAACATCATTAGTGAAAGAAGTTTTGAAGTAGGGATTGGGTGTTTTTAAGACTACAACCATACAAGCAGAGGTCCCTCAAGCAGCCAAGAAGGATAGAAATTATCACCAAAGTACTATGGGCCTTATAAGGTGTTGTTGCAAAAGATTGGTACTAGTGGGCACACAAGTTGGAAACATGCATCTTCCCGAGTACACCCGATTTTCCATGTTTCATGTTGAAATAAGGTTATAGGTGACAAGATCCCGAGTTCAAACTATATTGTTCGAACTTGACAAGGAAGGAAAAATCATATTGGATCTGAATCATCATACGACACAAAATTCTCCGACTAAGAATAGATCCATTTCAGTATCTCATTAAATGGAAACTACCGGTGAAAGATTCCCCTTGGGAAGATGATTCTTTTATACAACATCGAGTTGCTCAAGCGTGTGGACGCTTACTTGTCTCAAGGGGAGGGCATGTTAAGCCTAATGTTGGCTCATTACCTTAATTGGGAATATTAGATTAGTAATGCTATTTTTATTTATGTGACTTTAGGCCATTGGTTGTAATTTAGATTAGTAATGTTATTTTAATTATATGACTTTTATAGGCCATTATTTGTAATTATACCTCCTAGTCTCCTATATACCAAGGAGACATTTTCATTCGCCTGAATCATCTTGTACTTGAACATTTAAATTAGGGTAAAGGAGGTTTCCCCCTCGAAGGGCTTATTATCTGAAATTATCTCTTTTCAAGAGATTGAGTACTTTTAGAGAGTTTATATTACTATATTGATGTTTGGTTCTTAATAATCACCTATAACCTTATTTAAGCATTAAACATGGAAGTTATTTTCATTGAAGATCTGAGGAGCTCGATTTATGCCATAGTGCCAATCTTTTTGCAACACCTTATAAGGGCCATAGTACTTTGGTGATGTTACTATCCTTCTTGGCTTTGCTTGAGGGACATATGTTTGTATGGTTGTAGTCTTAAAAACACCCAATCCTACTTCAAAACTTCTTTCACTTTCTGATGTTGGTATGCTTGTTGTTTCATGCAATTTAGGTGCCATGGTTAGGTTGTCCCTTTAAGATTTGGAGAACTTGTTGATTCATGATGTGATCTTCCACTTCACTTGAACCTTTGATTTTCTTTTTAGATAAGAAGTGATTGGAGGAGGGTGGGTATCCATAAAGTGCCATAAATGAATTGTCATTTTGTTAGGTATGAAAGGAAGTGTTATACCACCAAATTACGCCAAGGGTAACCATTTTAACCATTGTGTTTGTTTATCCAGAGACAAAGCAATGAGGTAGCCTTCAAATTTGTTCACTATCTCGGTTTGTCCATCAGTTGAGGGATGATAGGATGAGCTATGGGCTAATTGAGTACCCAAACAGAAAATAATTATATCAAAAAATTCTTAGTGAAGATGGGATCTACATCACTTACAATAATCATGAACGCCATGTAGCTCTTAGATTATCTCCATGAATGAGGTGGCAAAAGTACTGTCTTTGAAGGGATGAGATAGTTCACAAAAGTGTGCGTGCTTGAATTGATCTATCAACAAATCACCATGATTACACTCTTTCCAGCCAGGACTTTGGTAACCACAGTGATGAAATCCATGGAAACCTCCTCGGTGATCTTTGACTTGGGATGGATAATGGTTGTAAAAGACTTGGGGTCTTAATTGTTTTCCACCTTATTTTGTTGGCAAACCAAGCATTCTTCGCAAACCTTTGAACATTAGTTTTAAGCCATCCAAAGTAGCCTTGACTCTATGGTAGGTTTCAAAAATCTCAAGTTCCCTCCTATTGGAGAGGGGTGCAATTCCAATGGTACCTTTTGTTTGAGCTGGGAGTTCTTACAAATATAAGCAATATTTGTACCATAGTGAATCATTTTTTCCATGTAAATGTATACGTGATGCACTCGATCTGTTACTGTGCTTGAATGAGAGTCCTCACTTTTTCTTCATTTTTCCATGCATCCCTTGATTCTATTATCAATCGGGTTGGATGATGAGATAACATGGAGAAAGACCTCAAAATCTTCATCCTTTCTTGAGAGTGCATGCTGCCACAAACATTTTCTTCCCTTTACATAGGGATTTCAAAATCAGCAATATCTTGGTTACCCATTTTCATTGTTAACCGAAGATAGTCTTTGTTCCAAAGTATTTAAGACTATCATGATCTGTTTTGACCTTCAAGTGCCTCACATTATTAGGTAAGGACACCATTTTTCTATGCATCTAGTACCATCATTTCCTTGTCATAAATGGGTTTGTTTAATTCCTTTACCTTGAGTGAATTGATTTCCAAATATTCGCTATCAAATTGTTCAAATCACTAGTTATCTGATCCATGTCATCTCTGGATAATGATGTCTCAAGGTGTTTTTATTTTTCCATAGTTCCGAACAATCTTGCTGTAGTAACTTGTCAAAACCAAAATTCCTCTAAGATTCTTCAATGTTTTTGCAGGAATCGGCCCGTAGTCCATCATCTCCTTAATCTTGTTAGATTTCGTGTGGCACCTTCATGAGATACAATATGACCCAAATACTCTACCTCCTTTACTCAAAGAAACATTTGGATGGTTTGCATATAGTTGTTTCTCCTTTAGTAGTTGTACCACCTTGTCAACATAATGCTTGATGCCAAGACTTGCTTTATAGATTAGTATACGTCAAAAAATACTAGCACAGAATTTTTAGAGCTTGAGATGGAATTCATGACCCTTGGAATGTGGAAGGTGCATTTGTAAGGCCAAAGGCGTGACCAAAAATTCATAATGGCCTTTATGAGTTCATAATGTTGTTTTTAGGATATCTTCTTCCTTCATTATGATCGATGATACCACGAGCGAGGAGATCCAATTTTGTGAAAATAGATTGCTCCATGTAGTTCATCTAACAATTTATCAATGATGGGAATGGGGAAACTTATCTTTATCTCTTTTGATCTTTTGAGTCTATAAATGCAGTTACATACACCATGAGTTATCTTTCTTGAATACCATTAACAATGGTGAGTAAGAACTTTGGCTAGGTCCTAATGAAATCCCAACATCCTAACATTTCTTCAACCATAAGCTCAATTTCACTCTTATAGGAATAAGAGATTATGCGTATGGCACGATGTTAGGAGGAACACTCCCGGGGAATTAGGTGAATTTCATGATCCTTGATTTGGTGGGTGGAAGAACTTTAGGAATATCTTCAAATACTTTTGGAATTCTTATCAATGATCCTTTAGAGATCTTGAAGAATAGATGGCTTAGTGTTTGAACATCTAGTTCTTCTTCCTTCATTATGATCTGATGATACCCTGAACAGAGATCCAATTTTGTGAAATAGATTTCTCCATGTAGTTCATCTAACAATTTATCAATGATGGGAATGGGAAACTTATCTTTAATACTAATCTTGTTGAGCTCTCTATAATCTGGACACATACACCATGAGTTATCTTTCTTGAATACCATTAACAATGGTGCAGAGTAAGAACTTTGGCTAGGTCTAATAATCCCAACATCTAACATTTCTTCAACCATGCGCTCAATTTCACTCTTATAGGAATAAGGGTATCTGTATGGCCTGATGTTAGGAGGAACACTCTCAGGAATTAGGTGAATTTCATGATCATGATTTCGAGTGGGTGGAAGACCTTTAGGAATATCTTCAAATACTTTGGAATTCTTATCAATGATCCTTTAGAGATCTTGAAGAATAGATGGCTTAGATGTTTGAACATCTAGTGAGCATAGTTGTGCAATAAAGCCTTAATTCCCCTTTTTCAATAATTTTGTCATACCATTAGAGCTTATCACCTTACTGGGTCTCCCTGTGATACCTCTTAACTCAATTTCTTTTTCTACCAATGAAAATTTCATGAAAATTAAAAGCCATTGTTCCTAATGATTGTAACCATTGGATTCCTAGTACAACATTTGCACCACCCATGGGTATAGCAGTAATTGGACTATTCATTACATATTCCCCCATAGTAAGATAGATATTATTGCATTTTCCTAAGCAATTGATAGTTCCTCCATCTGCAATCATTACTTGAAACTCTGGTGCTGGATATACAAAGCAATTGAGATCTTTGGCTAATTTATAGTGAATGAAATTATGAGTA
>SNQJ01S0295010.1:0-10593 GCA_010110895.2 Picea sitchensis | reverse complement strand
GTAATGATCAAACATGACACATACCATGATACCTTGGACCAATTACCTCGTGGAGCAAGAGTCCTCTCCGATGCAAGTCCAAGCCGGTGGTGATGGTAGTTGTTGCTGCTAACAGGGAAAGTCTGGCGAAGGAGAAGAAGGATGGGCCCTCCAGGGCCATGCTCAGGTCAATCCTGCTCTCGGTACTCCATGTCTAGCAACCGTGGGCCTCGAGACATGATCTCCTAGTTATCCCTAGATATCGGGGATAACAATGACATCTGGGGAGTAAATAAGGAAGGCATGGAAGGGCCAGGGCATGACTTTCTGGAGACTCTAGAGTTGGAAAACAATGCTCTCCAGAAGAAATGGAGCAAGTTTCTCAAACATGAAAGATGCCTTAAATTTTTCAAGACAACATGAACCATCTGAGGGTTTGAGTATGGATAGTCATAAAAGACCTAATTTTGAAGATTCCATATTTACCTTGACCACGCCAAGTCAAATCCAAGAAAATCAAGATATGAGTAAGCCCAGATTTGGATACTTTGGCCAAACCAATGAGGACTCAGAAATGAAGTCTGAAGAGCCCTAGGTGCATACTAGAAATCAAACCCAATCTACCAATAATAGCACTGACCTGGGTACTAGTATGTCCTATATCTTGCAAAGGGTTAAAAGGATTCGTGAAATGTTGGAAATCCCTTCTCTGACAAAGCAAAGCTCGGGTGACCAATTATCATTCGAAGGAACTTCCACACTATTACAAACTGGTTATTATGAGCAAGATAAGCAAGTACCCTTTTTCTGGTTAACAAATGATATTGGACCTAGTGACAATAATTCAGTAGATCCGTGCTTGTTTCAAGGTAGGCCCACTCTTCCCTTGACAGAAGAAGATACGAATTGGGGTGATTTTCTCGATGATGCATCTGACATCTCTGAAGATTGGGATGATTATTGTTATACACAAGGAGATGACTATTCAATCAAGAAAGAAGTTGGTTTCATTAAATGGGAAGAAAATGTTTTCGGGGTTAATGAAGTCTGTTGCCGTCCTAATGCACACTTGCAAACGTGAGCTAAGTCCTGCTCACTTAGTGTGCCCTCGGAGACACAATGTCTAAGTTCCTGCCCACACTGTCACCTTGACAGGAACTTCTTCCGTCTAGGCTTACTCCTAGGGAAGCTTCATTTTTTGACAAAACAAGACCCGAATGACCAATTATCATTCGAAGGAACTTCCACACTATTACAAACTGGTTATTATGAGCAAGATAAGCAAGTACCCTTTTTCTGGTTAACAAATGATATTGGACCTAGTGACAATAATTCAGTAGATCCGTGCTTGTTTCAAGGTAGGCCCACTCTTCCCTTGACAGAAGAAGATACGAATTGGGGTGATTTTCCCGATGATACCTCTGACATCTCTAAGGATTGGGATGATTATTGTTCTACATAGGGAGATGACTATTCAATCAAGAAAGAAGTTGGTTTCATTAAATGGGAAGAAAATGTTTTCGGGGTTAATGAAGTCTGTTGCCGTCCTAATGCATCAATTTGCAAACGTGAGCTAAGTCCCCCTCACCTAGTGTGCCCTCGGAGACAACAAGTTCAAGTTCCTCTGCCCACATCACCTTGGATGTGAACTTCTCTGCCTAGGCTTACTCCTGGCTTCTGGCAGTCCCTAGTTACTAAGTTACCTTAATTACAACAAGTTCTAGGAGTTAGTTTCAATTGATTATTATAGGTCGCAGGGAAAACTAGCCTAATATGACAAGCAAAGCAATGCAAGTGCAAGTCTAGTTAATATGAGAAGAAGCCCTTCCCTAAGTCAACTAAAGATCAAAGCCTGGTTGGCTATAATAACTAAGTTTGGGTGGTTCGCCAGCAGTTAGCTACAATTTGATCAAATAAACTACCCCAAACCAATATTACTTATCTTACAACAATTTATAAAATGCTACAAAACTTACAATAATTACAAGATATACAAGAGATGTACAAGATATACAAAAGAGATGAATGATTCACACACTAGGGTTGGGCATGCCCAAGTGGCACTTACTCCACTTTGACCGCCTTCACCTGGCAACTAACCACTCAAGCACTTATGATGAAAGCAAGTGATGCCTCCCCCCAAGTGGGATACTCAATCACTCTACTTCATCCACACACCACAAAGATGAATTGATTAACAAGATTTTCAATATGATAGTCCAATAATCACATCAACATAAAAGATAAAGACCAATTAGTTGCAATTAACAGATATAGCAATAAGATTATCACAAGTGTTTTGGCCTATCACCTCCCAAACATGTACAAGAATGTGATCTATGCAAGTAGTGTACTTTCTTAAATATTTTTAGATTCCCAACCCCAACTAAATGAAAATTAACTCATCCCACTCCAAATAACCGCCTGTCGATACCGGTTTTGAACCCCACCTAGCTTCCAAGGTCAGTCTGGCCACTTCACCACACAATAAGAAAGTAGTCGAGAGGGGACTCCAACGAATCACTGGATGGTCCCCCCGCCACTTCCCCCAAAGATCCGTGGGTCCTCTTACCCGTTTTAGATGGCAGAAATATTTGTTGAAGACCCCTAAAATGTAGCTAAGTGTTTTAGGGACCAAGTGGGTCTTTATGGTGTGTTGGGTGTATTTTTTATGAGTTTTAGGCACTTTTATTTCATAATGATTTACATAGGTCAGGAGCAGCGACCTAAACGAGTGCTGGAAGTATTGCCAATTATAACAATCACAACATAAAGAGATATAACAATATGATAGCAATAATCTTAAACCATTTAGGTGATCATCACATGAAAGATATTCCAAAGATATTATGTTATGAGCTATGAACCATAAACATATAATGATACTTGGTAATATAAACAGATTTAAACTTAAGATAATTTATATAAGATTTAAACCATAAGCATAAAAGATAAAAGTAAGTTTTAAGAGAGCTTATATGTTTAGATCATAAGTGTGAGGTGACATAAAGTAAGGAATACTGTTACGAGTGAGAGCTTTCTTAATACATAATATCATCTTTAGAGTATAGGCACAATTGTTAAGCTATCAAATCTAAACATTCAACAAGATTCTTATATGCATCCAAAAGTGTAAGCAAATTAAACCATAAGCATATGTAAGTGACCCAAACTACCAACCAAATATGCGTTATGTGCAGCAATGAAGACAACCTAGGCCGTGAGCTATGTGCCCAAACAAGGTAAGGTTGTGAGCAATGTGTGCTAGGAGGCCGTGGGCTCAAAAAAGCAAACAAGACCGTGAGCAAGGGTGAGGGTCATGGAGTCAGCTCAAACAACGCTAGCGCTCTCAGAGCAAAGAGGCAATCCAGGTCAGGGTGTAGGTGCCAATAGGCACTAGGTCAGGGCAGAAAGGCATTCCGGCAACTAGGGTCAGAACTTCTATGACAGCCTAGGTCAGGTTTAAGTGCACCAGTATTTAGGCTTAGTGTGTGTATCCAACTTAAACAATATCACACAAGAGATCTATGCTAAGTTATGAGAGTTAAAGCTTGAAAGATAAATGAACTTAGAAAACTAAAACCATGTATTTCATATGCATTAAAAATTAGCTAGATAACTCAAGGAAAAGAATAGATCTAGAACATGCAATCACATTTAGCCATCTAACCATCAACATGTAAAGAAGAGCATATGAAATATTAGAAGGAAAACTAAGCTTGTAAACGAAAGATTGGCAAAGAAGTGATCAAATTCTAAGCTAAAACAATACCACAAGTTGATTTTCTTAAGCCATAATGGCGATATTGGGATGACTCCCCCAAGGTGCTCGTAAGTGAACCCACCACTACCAAGACAAACTTCGTACTAAAAGGGGCTTTGAGTCCGGGCCACTCCTGATGAAAACAGAGGCATGCCTTGAATAGGAACGGCTGACAAGTCAAGCTACCTACCCCTCAGTAAGAACTATCTCTGATAATGCTAAAGCATTATTAGATTGATTTAGATATAAGAATGAAAGAGTATACAAGCCAATCTAAGTGTTATATTAACAAAGAATAACTAGATCTAGGGTTAGGTTGCTTTTAGAGCTCAAAAACACTAAGAAAACTTCAGAAATTTACAAGAGATGAAGGAAAAGAGAGGAGAAAAGTCACCCAAGTCAAGAGAGATGTGTTTGAAAGCCTCCTAGGTGTTGTATGCACTACCATCCAAATAGACGCCGTCGAAAAATGCTAGCAAAAGTTGCTGTGAAAATGCCGCAGAACACTAATGTTAGTTGTGAACTGCAATACCGGAAATTTCCGCCAGGTGGTATTATATATTGAGAAAAATATATTTTGACCTATCAATGAGCTAGAAAACTACAGAAAATGAAAGTGGATGATAGCAATATCGTAAATAACAAAGAACAAGAAGGAGTCAGGTAGCCAAGGTTGGAAATCGGGCTTCCAAAAGTCTCCCAACTCTAAATCTGTGGAGATCCAACTCAACACAAAACATAGATCTATAGCAACATAGCATTATGGTTAGCATGTAAAAATCTAAACTAATTCATGATCAAAACCCAACCACACAATACATAAACTATCAACACTAATGTATTTTTAGTTTACCCTAACAAACCACTTACTAGGGAATGCTAGCATACAAATCTACAATGAGCAAGAAACAATATCACCTCATGTGATCTTGATCCAAAGACCAATCCACAAGATCCAAGATGTCCCCCAAAAGCTTCTATTATCCAAAATGATGGAAACTTGGGTGAACTAGTTCCAAGACCCAAGAGCAATGAGTGAGTGGAAGATGGTAAAGAAAAGCAAGAGAGAATGGCAAGAATTGGGTAGCATAACAATAATAGCTCAAAGAATGTGAGGTAAAAGTGAGGGAGAGGCTTCTTTTTATACCTTATGGAGGTCAAAAGAGAGGGTCTAGATCACTTCCAAGTGTCAAGACAAGAGTTAGAGTACACATCTCTAAGAGAGGGGCTCCCAAGCTAGGGTTTTGAGCCTGGGATCGGACAAAAGGTGAGGTGGGAGGGGTGTGACAGGGTTAGGAACCACTGGCTGGGGCTTAATTTGGCATCTTAGGAGGCCCCACGTGCCAAGAAAAGAAGTTAGTTGAGGTTTGGTTTGGGTTTGGGTCAAACTCCAACCAATTGGGGTGCCCAAGAGAGAGGGCTGAGGCTCTAGGGAGACTTAGGGTGAGGTAAAGGGTGAGTTAAGGAGAGCGCTAGGGTTTAGGTTAGCTTAGGGGAGCGCTCCACACGTGGAGTGACTCCTGATGATCCCAAACACAAGATTTGAGGGATTTAGTTAGTTAGGGTCGCATTTCCCCCCTAGGGCAAGGGAAAAAAGGGTCAAAAAGTGAATAAATAGGTTGGCCTCAAGTTGGGAAAGGTGGGAATGGGTTTGGGTACGTTAGGAGCGTCTAACTTGCCATTTTCCACCTTAACATCCACTCACAACCTCAAAATTACAATGTTTTGTGATATTTTAATAATATCACCTAGCAATTAAAATTGTTGTTTTTGACTCTAACTCCGACTCTAAGTGGACTAAGACATAGCAAAATTAGTCCCACTCCCAAAACTCTGGGTCAAGTGTAGGTATGCTGACCCATTCATTTTGAGCAATAAATACCCCCATTCCTTCTCCCAAGGACTAAGTTTTACAACATTTAGCTCAGTAATAATTAATTAATTAACCATTAAAAATTTAATTAATTAAAAAACTATTCTAGACTCCTAATGGAATTCGCTAAACTTTAGACATCACTGCATGTTCATTTACAATAATCCCAAGAGGTTACCAAATGAATGAGAACACCAGAGCGCCTTCCACCACTTTGAGGAAGTCAATGGAGGAAAACCTGGTCGGCCAGAGCTTGTCCTCGGTCGACACAACCCGGTGAATAAAAAACCCCCATTGAATCCCCGGATGGATCACCCAAGGTACCGACCTAATCCATGATCCATGCGCATTATTACATTATAAACCACGCAGGGAAACTCGCCACAAAATTTGGCAAGGTCAAGTATCACAATTCAGTAGAACCATCTCTGCCTCTTCTCAACATAGACTAATTGGTACATGGAGTTGACCCTCTTGTTGAATAGGTGGTCAACAAAGTCCATGACCAAATAAAAAATGTAGGCCATGTTATAGAAGCCCCCCAGATTTGTCTCAACGTCACTCTTGAAGGAAACCGAGAACTAATTTAAAAGAGGCAACCAGTAAGGATAGAATGGAAATAATAAATAACTTGGACCCGTAATCAAAGGAGAAGTTGACGAAACGAGAATTTCAGGTATATAGGCAAAGAAGGAACCAACCTACCTTTACCATTCTTGCAATAACTCAAACGTATTTCACCTTCGAAAGCATTCCTCCTTCTTCAAGCACCCAAACCGAAGAGAGAGTGATTTGAACTTTGTTCATAACACTATCCAAGATGTATGTGACCATCCCTCCGAGAGAAGTCATTAAGGTACCATCTGCTAAATAAATATTTGATAATTTCTTCAAAAGATCAATTGGACCTATGGACCCCCCTACAAGGGTATCACTTTAGGGTTTAGTATGATGAACACCCACCTTCTTCATGACCTTTCTAATGAATAAAAGCTCTCAACAATTGCATGTTAGATTCGGGGGCTCTGCAAGCAACATGTCTCTCAAGGTCATGTAACAAATAGGCTTAAAAGTCAGTACCAATCTTACCAAATGTGTGTGTGTGGTTTCTCGAATTCAAATCCATACTCATTAATGGAGTAGAAGCCGAAAATGTGGAAGTTTGCTTTAAAGAATACCTCGAGAAAGTAATCCACATCGACATAGTGATAGTGGACGTCCCATAAGTGTGGAGGATGTTCTTTTCTAGGATACTGATACACTTTGTGCTGGTTGTTTATTCTTTCATGTGAATCCCAGCTTCTAACCTTAGGGCTACCTGGGGCGCCTTCCCCTTAAAATTTCCTCTGCTTGCCTTCCATAGGTTCCAAGTGCAAAAGTTTGTGAACTTAGTTTTCCTTAAAAAGGTTTGGCATATCTTTCATTAGGGATGGTATACTTTACTTTATCAATATTACCCTTATCATCCCTAGTAAATTCCATCGTGATTTTCATCACTTTAATTTTTCTTTTAATTTTCCAATTTCTAAAAAAAAAAATATGAGGGTGTGGCCCAAGAATCCCATTTGACTGCTTCTGACATCCAACTCACTCATTTTGATGAAGGATGAGTTAGACACATTTAACTGACACATCTAACTTTGACTTTAACTCTGAAGAAGGAAAACCATTATCTATCTTATCCAAATCTTCCTCAAGAAAAAAAATCCCATCAAAAGAATCAATGGGGTCATGTTATCTACGGCTTGTAGCTAGGTAGAGAAGGCTGGGCAAGATAGAGGGCCAAAATCACGCATCAGTGAAACTCCAGTAGTCCCACCCAATGTCACCACGACATGGGTAGGTTCTTCTTTAGGTGCTAGGCCTAGGGGAGACGTTCCCGGTAACCTAGGGTTTTGAACGGGCAAAGGATAAAAGGACAAGGACAAATCCCTCACGCATCACCTCAATCAGATAGTCCCAAGCAAACAACAACCAATAAGGTATAACCAAAGAAAAAGAAAGTGCCACCTCCTGCTTGAGACAATACAATAAGAAAACTGATACGTGCAATCATGGTCAGTACTTCATATATATTAAAAAACTATCTGATATTCAATACAAACAATTTAAAGGTAAATGTTGACAAAGTCAATGCTTAAATAGCAATAGGTGAATGTCGGCATCACCACAACATTAGAATGATACGATTCAATACAAACAAATCACTTTACCATCGAATGCCTTCAACAACCATTCATAATTGCTCATAAATTAAGAAATGCCATATTGGAGATGAAATAACCAAGAGTGACGCCGAACTTAGGGTTAGTAGGTTAGGGGTTAGTGCAAATAGCCGCTTTAAATCCAAGTTTTGAGAGAGTGTTTGGATCAAAGTCCTACTTCAACACTGGAGGTCTAATATCAATGCCTAAGGGTAAATGGAATCAAAAGGAAGGACCCATTGTGCTGAAGGGAGATGAGATTTCAAAGGGACTAGAGGGAAAGTCAAGGTGTTGCTGTGCTGTGGCCTCAAAGGCGTAACCCTAGGGGAGAGAGGTCACTCTAGTGTTGCTAAAGCAAGGCTTTAGCTCTCTTCTCCTTCCCAAAAACGGCTAGCTCAATTGAAGCACAAAAAATCAAGACAAGAAGGCTTACTGAGGGAGAGTGTTGCTACAACAAGGCTCCTTCATCAAACCCTAGAAAGGAAAGAAGACGCCCTAAGTGTAGATAACCTAGTCTAGGATGTCTTCTCCCTCTTGGATTCTTAAAAAGGTATGGCTAGCAATAAGTGAAGAGAAAAAGAGGGTGTAGCCATGGCTAGGCTCTCTCCCCCTTTCAATGGTCATCGGTTTCTCTGTCAGGGGACATGAGACAAGCACCCACTTGTGTGCTTGTCACCTGGTTTTGCAGATTAAGCAAATCTATAAGCAATATGCAAGAAATTTAAACTACAACCATTCAATATCAAGTTTCATAAGAAACACTTACAATTAAGGAAGAAATAAACTATGCAAACCCTAGTTGTAACACCTTCCTTCAAGAGAAATACCACAATGCCAAAAAATCTCTTTCCTTCAATGCGCGCATCACTTTCTAGTTCTCACCTAAACCCCAATAGGGAGCTAAAATCAGACCTCACTAAATGAGGAGGAATTTCAGGATGATAAAAATGAGAAAAGAAAACCTTCAATACAGGTATCACGACCTAATTTTCTTTTAGGGTCATAAAAGGTCAACAAGGCCATAATGTCAAAATCATATTGTTTTTACATTAAATGCTAAGTAAAAACTCTAATCTGTAAAAGGTGAGACGCCAAGTCTCGAGGGGAGACGTTAGTCTTTCTATAGGGCCGTTGTAGCATCCGTAAGCAAAAATGTTAAATTCCTCCTTGGGCTCTTCTAAACTTCCACACGTGCCAACCACCATGTCCATCTACCATACACTCATGATGATTTCACAAGCCTCCTGGTGATCTCAACTGGAACCACCTAATCAGTAAGTGGGTCAATCCCTCTAGGTCCAACTATGTTGAGGTGCCTCTAGTGGAACATCCTCATCTTCTCCAAAGGCCTCAATCCATCTCCATATCCTGTCACTGGCTGGGTCTCAACATCTATATGGTGGGTTCTTCAGTCCCATGGGGGTCTTAATTGGTTATCTCCCCATGTGTACCGGGTCCAAATGGTACCTGTCCATTTCTAAAATCCTGCTGCCCATCGCTTTGTAGAAAGGTTAAAGAGCTTTGAGCTGGCAGGAAGAACCGGCCAGAACAGGAGTCTCCCCTTGAATTCACCGCCACCCCCGATGGGGGCTTCCTTTTCTCATTTCTTAGGAGGGTTGGTCCAAGGGAGACGCCCCTAAAGTAATCTAGGTTTAGAAGGGGTAAAGATAATGGATCAAGAGAATAGGTTCCCTTCCACGACATGTACCAAGAATGAGATAGTCAAGAAAGGTATTCCACTAATGATGCACCCCGCCATAGGGAGGACAAGACAAACAAAGCTAGAACATGCTTGCAGTATTATCATCATGAAATCAATGACCATCCTTCAATACATATATGAGCAAATAATTGATTCTATTATTGACTAAGTCAATGATGGCTAAAAAATGTCAAATGATTTATATCAATTCATCAACAATGCATAAGAGACAAAGAGCATCTACTGTTTACAATTAGACTTTGTATCATATCATTAATGCATTAGATATGTCAACTCAGCTCACATACATTAAGTTGTTGCGTCACCTATACATTATTACAAGCAAATGATGATGACGCCAAGCTTAAAATTAGGTCAAAATTAAGACAAAGATTAGAACCTTTTCATCAATAAGCTTGTAAATGCAACAACACCCCTACCGCCTATCAAGGGAGGTGGAGAGAAGTCAAACGCTGTGCATGCTATACAAGGGGTTTAAAAGGTGTGATGTCACCTCTATAGGTTTGCTGCATTCACTATGACGTCAGCCTTATCAACAAGTCAAATTGAAAGGAAAAGAGCACAACGTTTCACCAATCAATTCTATAAATATAATCAATAGCTCAAAACCAATCAAAGGAGGGTGACAGAGTCAAAACGTTAAGGTCTTAGCAAGAGATTTAACCAGGTATGATGTCACCTCTATATAAGTTTTGTTGTCTGCAGGTTAGCTAGCCAAGGAGCAACGTTTTGTCAATTTCAACCAGCAAAAAGGTAATACAACTCCACGGCTATGAAGAGACAACAAGGCTGCACCTTTCTATCCAAGCAAAGTTCAGATAAGGCCAAACGTTATCAGCTTAGGGTTAGTCTTAAAACTAGCTAGGGTTAGACGTTAGGTTAGTTAGGGTTGCAATTTAGAGATAGTCTGAAAGAATTTAAAGGGATAACAAGCTCAAGCAAGGGTTTCTAGACTAGTGCCTTGGGTTAATGGAGTCAATGGAGATGAGACTAATGGTTTAGGAAGGACTCAAACTTAGAGACAAGAGAGCTAGGGTTTGATGGTGTTGCT
>SNQJ01S0295009.1:0-10593 GCA_010110895.2 Picea sitchensis | reverse complement strand
TTTCCACCCTAGCCCATCCCCTTCTCGTCTCGTTGTTGCGACGTTGGATTTCATCACCAACTAGTGACTTCAGAATTAGAAGGTCTTGTTTGCTTGGTATTGTTTCCTAGATTTTGTTTACTAGCGCGTGTTGTTTGTTTACCCAATTTGACCATAGGACTTTCTTCGTAAGTTTGTAACTCGTTCACAATAGACCCTCCACGTCATTCACGTAGAATGAAGGGCTTACCTCCAGAAAACCTGGAAGGTTCTAAACCCCTGCCTACAAGCTCACCTGAGGGCTCTCCTCAACAGAGTGAAGTCTAGGACGTCACCACTCCACAAGTGGAAAGAACTGAATCTCTAGAATGATTCCGAATTACTAATTCTCGAGAGGACTTTTGACTTCACCCTAATTCTGAGAGACGGATTATGTGAGTGAATTCTTCCAGAGACTTAGTTGTTGTGTCTTCTGGATCACCGACTGGACCCTTTCCAGGACTTGAGGGCCAAGATCCGTTTTGGTCTACTGGCATTTTTAGATGGGATATTTTTGGTGCAAGATCAGGCGTTGAAATCACCGTCTCACCTGCGTTCCCTGAAACTTCTGACCTAGATGCAGTACCTTTTACTACTGCTTATTATTTTCCTGGTACAGAAGCTCCGCGATCTGACCACATATTGACCGTCCCTATAGAAATGGTCCATTACACAGACACTATGAGTATTCACACCGGGATTACAGTGGCTAGTCAAGCCCCCATTGACACACCGCTCTCGCCCAGTGTCACCCCAACACTTCCACCCATATATCATGCATTGACTGCTTCTATTCCCACTCCTACGTAAACCCTATCCGGAACTCTTGGTGGCCCCTCTTCTTCTGGGCACTCTCCTCCCGGCTTTATTCCGACACTTCCTCAACCCCTTTTCGGAGGACCTTTCTCATCCTCTACCGACAACACTAATCCTAGTGGCACTATTCCGTCGTTCACACCAAATTACCAGATTCCTGTTGGTGGACAATTTCACCAAGGAGGTTTGACTCAACCCCCCCTTGTAGGGAAAATTCCTATTGGAACGAAAATCCCAATTGGAACATAACCCCCAATTGGAACGCAACCCCCAATTGGAGGACAACCCCCACCGACCCCACCCTATGGAAAAAACATACCTCCATCCTTGGCCCAATATTGGAACCATATGATACAACATAATCCTCAATCGACTGGGGGGCAACAACTTCCAGCTACATCCGTTATACCCCCTAGTATAGGCCAACCATATCTAGGTACGTCCAATCCTATTTAGGGCTCAAATGCTCAAACTCACATCCCTATTCAAGGATACAATCCCATGAGTTACTTTCCTCCACAAAAAACACCGAATCTGCCTTGGTATTCACATTATATGCAGACTTCTTATGGTCCCACTGGTTTGCCGATGGAGCTCCCTCCCCAAAGCCACTAGTACCCGCATGTGAATATACAGTTACCCTTCTTGGCCACTTTGGATCTCCTGGATCTGTTAAGGATTTTAAATGATCCAATTCGTCACTCTCCCCAATGGCTCGCTATACCAGACAAGCTACCATCAGACATCCCTAAATTCGATGGAAAAGCGGGAGAGGACCCGAACAATCACGTCATGAATTTTCACCTTTGGTGCTCATCCAACTCCTTGATGGATGAATCTATTCGTTTACATCTTTTTCAAAGAACTCTCACGAGTTCTGTCATGAAGTGGTATATAGAATTACCACGAGGTTTCTTTACCGACTTCAACACCGTAGCTATGGCTTTTCTCACCCACTACCAGTTACCAATCCATTATGAAACGAGGACCAAGATTTTGAGTTCTTTCAAACAAACCAAAGCCACTCATATATCCGATCACATTCATTAATGGTGAAGGAGATGACATCTCATCAAACTTGAACTTCCCGATCAGTTGCTAGTAGAGTGGTTCACAAAATCATTTGTGAATGACATCGCTTGTGACATCGCCATGGGTGGAGTTGTCATAGAAGAACATGCCATAAGTCGTTGTTACACATCGAAATTACTCACTTCGATAGTGTCGCAAGTTTCGCAAGTGTTAAAGAAATCATACTGCCATGATGCCTATGTCATGTGCCTATAATGACATGAGAAGGACACTTGAAACACCTCAAACATTTGATTTGGAAGAAGAGAAATGAGTCAACAGGCTTATGAACCTATTTCCATTTGAAAGCACCCAAAAAACTGAGTTTTTGGAGGGGAGTGCTCCCCTATACCTCTCTCAGGAGTATCGGTGCCCCCCCATAAGCTATCAGGGAGAGTTATAACACTCATTTTCCCTTTTTCAGGAGTGCTCCTACCCTCAGGAGTGCTGGCGCTCCCCTATACACTACTAGGGAGCGTTATAACGCTCTGAGTGCCCTTTTGAGGGAGCACTACCTATTCTGGGTAGTAGTTGATTTGTTGAGAAGAATGGGGGAAGAATATTTTCACTCTTAGAAGGCATTTGGATTTGAATCCTCAATCAAGCCATGATCTTGGGGCATATCAATAACTGAAGGAGGAAAATCCTCAACTCACCCCAAAGATATCTCAAGTTGTTGAGCCTCTCCAAGGCTATATAAGCAAGCTTTCTCATGGTGAAAAAAAGGGAAGAATTAGAAGCATGAAACCTATGATCCCATAGGAAACACACAGTGAACTGGAGGAGAGTAATCAATGAAGTTGCTATCATCCAGATCGTGGATCTTTTGAGCAAGGGTTATACAAAGGGGATTTGATGAAGCTACTGCATTCACATCTATGGTTGTAAGTTTCTTTCGTTGTTGTTCTCATCAATATGACACGCTTGGCCTGTTTATTTCTAGTTTGTGCTTAATCTCACATGAAATTGTCTCTAATAGATAGGTCTATTTCAAGCTAATATTAGTAGAGTAGGAAGTGGTTGTACCCTTGTTTTTCTACAGGGCTTATCGAGGAGCGAAAGATTGGAGCTCAACTTGGAGCGTACAGGGACAAACACCGGTAAAAGGTACTTCTTTTATCCTTCCTCCTCATACATTAGTTTATATAGATCTAAAAGGAAGTTAGTGTCCATGATAAGCGTCTTCTATCTTAAGAGTTAAGAGTCTAGCTCTCAAGAGGAGATCTACCTGTCCACAGGGAGATTTTCCTTCAACAGAAACTGGCGACTCTGTTGGGGAGGAATCGAATCGAAACTTTTGGTTTTGATTTTTCCTCATAGACCTTTTCTTACCCTTTGATTGTTTTCAAACCTTGTTCACCCTATATGTTTCATTTCATATGCTGATTGACTCTTTACCCCATCACATTCAGCTTGACTGTCAAAATTTGACTGCAATTTTGGGTTTTTGGACATTTTTATGAGTTTTTTAAGCCTGGCGCCCCTATGCCCATGTTAGAAGAGTGCCAACACTCCCTAAAGGTGCTGGACAGAGCTTTATAATGCCTTGGTGTCCCTTACACCAGAGCGCCAACCCCTTTTTTCACAAAATCTCTTCAAAAATTGCATTTTTCGGAGGTCCAAACCCTGTTTTTTACTTGCTGAGCTGCTTTGTAATTCAATGATTCTTCCTTTGACCTTTGACATGCTTCCTTTTGAGACGTAAACACCTTGTTGTTCATATTTTATGCCCTTCTTCCTTATTTTTGAGTTTTTGCTGTTGAGAGCTTGAAATCAATCCACTATTTTTTCTCTCCTATCCGACTGAGCGAGAACTCCAGTGAAGGACATCTGAAGTCTGTGACTCTTCTCACTTGGTTTTTTGAGGTCGTTGTTCTTAAACATCTCTCTTTTGTGTGAATTGTTTAATTTTGCATTGTTATTTTTGTTTTCTGTTTGCTTCTTGTTTCAATCACAGCAAGAGGGTGTGTGTTGTGTGTGTGAAATCTGATCATACTTGTCTGAATCTCCTTTATCTGAAAGGATAGTTGATAGGAGAAGTTTTTTTGCATTGAATTATTCATCATTCACATACAAATGACAAAGATACATTTTAGTGCTTGATTTTCATATTAGAAGGCATTTTTGAAAATGTTTTAGCATTGCATTGGATTCGATTGAGAACCGATTGATTGAAGACGTTTCATATTAGTGCTTGAAAGTGAAAACGACTCCTCTTTCCCTTAAATAGGCGTTCATTAAAAAGAAATGATTGCTTATCATATTCTATGCATCTTTTTGGGCATTGAGTCATCATTCCATCAGTTTCACTTTCATGCACCCTTTGAGTAAAGAACAACTATAAAACAAATGCTAATTAAAAAATATCTAGAACATTTTTGTTTTTAGGATCTTCCACCAACCGTAGACTAGGGTTAGCACTTTGGATTAGGCTGTGAGTACAAATCTCCAAAGTTTTCAAATCAAACATTAGCATCCTGGGTTAGGGAGAGTCAAATCCAATTGTCGTATTAGTTTTTTGGGATCCCCCTCTCACACAGGGGTTATGCACGAGGTCGCATTCGGGCGATTTACGGAGATTATCCCTCCATGGTTCAACTATTTGTAGTGGTCGGATCACATATTGGGGGTCACTGGAAGGTATACCCACGATTATGTGTGGGAGCCTTTCGGGTTGATTTCAGACTTGTTATCCTGCCCATACATTTCGGATTGGACTGTCGACATTACCTGCCTAGGGACTCACTGCAAAATGGTGTCTTTAGTTTCCATAATATTTAGGTACTTACACAAGGTGACGATGAAGGGAAGTCTCACTGTACCTGGAACAGACATTGGTCAAACTCACTCGGGCTCCTTGGAGGGTAAATCCACAATTACTGTGTGGAAGCTTTCACCAAGGTGAAAGTCTGTTAAGCAGGTCACCATTGTAACTGTTCCACCTTATCCTAACCCCTTCTCGACTTGATCACGCGACGTTGGATTTCATCACCAACTATTACGGTCATCGAGAGAAGTTTTGTCTGCTTGGTTGATTCCTAGATTTTATTAGCGCATGCTGTTTCTTTTTCTTAGTTGGCCCTAGATTTCAGTGTGTTATGTTATTCTCCACAATTGAGCATGTAGACGATAAAGGTATTCTCTGATTACGTAGGATGCAAAGGCTGCCTACGGAAGGCTATCAACCCTTACCTCCTAACCCTCCAGAAGACAACTACCGTAGAGAGGTAGAAAATCAATCTCACGCTAGAAGTGCTATTGCTCCTCTGTTAGATAACTTAGAAGACGCTTTGATCACGGTTGAAAATCCCACCACACCTTTGTCGGTAAATCCTCTTGAAACACTTTTGGTTCATTTAGACTCCCTTGGGAACGTCATAGACGAAGAAGTCCCATGATTACCAGAGAGGATCTTTACTGAAACATATATGGCATTCACGGAACCAATCTTTGGTGATGAGTATAGGACTCCTGTTCGTCCTAAAACCACAGTAGAAACCAATCCCACACCTGCTCGTTCTGTATGGAGGACTTCGTCGTGACGCGATCTCTATGAACATTTCGAATCTATTCGAAAACCCTTTCATTCTCATGACCCTCCTAGTGAAATAGGACCATCCGGTCAAACGATGAATCACCCAGTCGATCAGGTTATTCACTCTACTGCCACGCCAACACAAGTCCATCCTAATGATGGACTCATCACCTCTACTCATCTCCAAAGCACTTCAATCTCTACCCCTATTTCTACAAGTTTTTACTCTACAACTCTGCACGTTCCACACGATCCTGCTGGGACATCTTCTCACCCGAGAATGCAGACACCTGCTGGCCAAACACAACCAGTTGGAGGGAAACCACCATCCAATGAACCATTTCCTATTGGAGGACTACCTTTCCATGGCGAGCCTACCCCTCCTGGGGGACAATCTTATTTTCATGCTCCTCCTGGAGGGAAACCTCCGTTTTCCAGTTATACCCCGATCGTAAATCCACCGCTGGCAGGGGGGCAACCCTCGTTTGCTGGAAACCCTTCACTATCCTGGGGAGCATCCTCAAGAGGCAATTTTACCCAACCCCACATTGGGGGGCACTTGTATAATAACCCACTAGGAGGAGTATCCAATCCTGTCCCTTCCGGAACATCTTACGGGCAATCTTATCTGGGCGGCATCCAAAATACCACCTGGAGTTCTCCAGGACCATAGTCTTATCCTCCTCATCGGCCTCATGTGTATCTACCTCCGGGATCTACTCCTTACCATTCTCAAGGCCAAAATGCTTATCCTCCTCATGGGAAAATACATCACTTGACCTATAATGTTCAGAACCCACTGGGTTATGCCAATGTTTCTCATGCAACATCGAATCCTTCTTATCCTGGCCAACAACAACCGTATGTAGGAGGACCTACTGGTTACAACTATCCACCTAACCCAGTTTATGGTCCTACTAGTGTTCCTATGCCATACTAGTATCATTCACACATTAACTGACATCTACCTTTCCTTGCGACTCTGGATCTCCCAGACTTGTCTCGGTTAACTAATGATCCTATCTCTCATTCACCGGTTTGTCTAGTCATTCCAGCTAAACTTCCTTCTGATATTATGAAATTTGACAGAAACCCTGGTGAAGATCCGAACAACCATGTGATGAATTTCCATTTGTGGTGTTCATCAAACTCCCTCATGGATGATTCTATACGTTTGAGTCTTTTCTAGCGAGCACTTACCGGTTCATCAACAAAGTGGTATATTGAACTACCACATGCTTCTTTTCATGATTTTAATTCCCTTTCCATGTATTTCCTCACGCACTTTCAAATGCCTATTTGCTATGAGACAGGTAATGAACTCTTTACCTCCCTTCATCAAACCAACTCTGTGCATATCTCTGACCATATTCATGAGTGGAGGCGACGACGAAGGATGATCAAGGCAGTCATTCTTGACATGCTCTTGGCAGAATGGTTTACTAAATCACTGTTACCCCCGATCGCTCGTGATGTCACTATGGGTGGTGCGGTCATAGAGGAACAAGCCATTGCTCAGGATCAGTACTTAGACTTGGTTTATTCCCAATCTAGTACTTTGTATGATTTTCTTCCGAATGCTGCTCGAGCTAATACCAATCCTTCTAAGCCATCATCCTCATCTCATGCAGATGGTGTTATCATTTGCGTCAAAACTGAATCTTTTTCCAAATCGACTACACCCTCCTCTATCTCCCCCCAAACTCAGATCTCTGAGGTGAATGCAGTTCAATCTGCCCCTTCACAACCATCCAGAGGTAAGAAGAAGACAAAAAATAAATCAAAAAATAATAATGAACAAACCAAAAATCAAACATCTGCTACCGAAAAGCAACCACAATGGAAACTGAAATTCCCATGTATCATTTGTGGTGACGATCACTACACTCAAGATTTTCCACTTCGCAATGAAGTGGCCAAAATTTTCCAAGGGAAGTCACAACCCACTGTGCTTACTCAACCTTTTCCACAACAACAATCCATGGTTTCTCAAACCCCCTCTCCTGGGGGCAGTTCTAGCGATACTAATGATGAGGGCTCGTCGAGTGCACATATTTATATGTTTAATGGGATCAATTTGACCACTCGCTCTAAGACATACGACACTCCAAGTAACCCTGACAAAGGAAAATACACTAATGGTGCCGACACTTTACCGGATCCATCATCATCCTCTGTTAGTCTTCCATTGATTAATCCTCTGTCTGGACCACTTCAGATTGAGAAACCCATGTTCGACTCTATCTTACGCCCTCCTAAGAGCACTATCCGCAAAGCTACCCTTAATCCTAGTTCACGTTCCGCCCAGAACTACAACATTGTTGAAGATTTGGCTCAAGCACCGTGCACTATGTCTGCGTTAGAAGTTCTACAACATTGCCCCAATCAACGTAGAATTCTCTTGGCCACTCTTGGTGCTGTTGATCCTGAGTCGTCCAATCAGATCATGTTTAAATTGGACAATTATGCATCTCGACTCTCCCACCAACTTGTTTTCCAAGTTGATGTTGTTGTCCACAATCAACAAATCCATCGAACTATTATGGATGAGGGAGCCTCGACTTGTGTCATGTCTTTAGCGTGTTGGAAAGGTTTAAAATCACTAGCACTCAACCAATCCCCAACGATGTTACGCGACTTCGATGGGTGAGGTTTTCATCCCCATGGGATTTTATAGTCCCTGCCCATCCAATTGGGTGGAAAAACTGTTACTGTTGATGTCGAGGTGGCCGATGTTCCCCTCGATTACAACTTGTTACTTGGAAGAAGTTGGTTTTATTCTATGAATGCCGTTGCCTCGTCGGTCTTTCGATGTGTACAATTTCCTCACTAGGGAAAAATTGTCACTGTTGATCAGTTGGATTTCTGCACGACCGATGCTCGCGCTCCCACTACCAACAATATTCCTTTCTTGGGAGACCACAAGATCACGTATGAAAGAGTTGGTGTTGGCTTATTGAAATATTCTAGCCTCATGGGTACCTTCCTTACACCACTTCCACCAACTACACATCATATTGCCACCGTTGATATGATTTCGACCGCGGCTTATCAATCTTTGGAATCATTTGACCCTTGGATTGTACCTCGTCCATTGTGATTCGATGCACTAGGTGACATTGTGCCACTTAGTCCAGCTGAAACGTCATACGTTTCTACCCAATCCACTTCTCCCTCGTCAGATGCCCAAAATCTATTGGCACTTGATAGTTCCTCGATGCAATCATGGTTGAGTTCCTTGTCGTCTGCGATCGACTACATTTCCAAAACTTTTCCTTTGGATGAATCTATTCCGGAAATGTTTTGCATTGACAAGTTACCTCGGGATAATAACTGTCACCGATCCTCTTTTCTTCCCCCTCGTGAAGAAATTCGGGCACATATACCATCTATCTCCCCTCTTGGTGTTGATATTTCATCATCTCCCATGCTTTCAACTTTCGACGATTTGGATCCGGTAGTGGACATGGTGATTTCTTCGGTCGGATTATTGGATACTGATCTCCTTACTCCTATTGCGACCCTCGACATGTGTTCCTTCTTGCATGATTATCTTCCATCCAGCGAAGATCTCCTGGAGGCCATGATCACATTTTATCCATTGACATGGTACCCTTCCAGAGCATTATCCTCTTGGAAGCCATGATCCAGACGAAACCACAAGCATAGTTTCTCTTCTCCGTGGCAAGCTCATTAAAAAATGAAACATAGGTCCTGAGCATAGTTCTTTTCCTATGTCAAGCTCGTTAAAAAATGAAACAGTCACATCTCTTGAACCTTCTTTTCATCCACCCTTCTCCTTTTTCTTATCTACTAGAGAGATTGGTAATGACCTTAGAGCTGGTGAATGAATCGAAGCTTGGAGGGCATGTCTCCAGCCTTTGATGATATTTCTGGAGCTAAGCCACTAACTTTCAAGTTGGGGGCATACCAAGCTTAGTCTTTGTTCTTTCTCGTGCTTGTAAATACATGAGAATGCATTCGGGTAGACTTTTATCTCTTTTTCGGACCTATATGGATACACGAAAAAGGAACCCCCTGGAGTCTCCTTTAAGCTCTTTTCAAACTCTCTAAACATGAAAATATTGTTGAGTGATCTTGCTTCCTTTTCCACTCATTAAACAGTTTGAAAGGGCATCTTTCGAGTGATAATTTATCTCTTTTTCGGCCTCGCGAGACTAACATTACGAAAAAGGACAACATTGGAGTCATCTTTAAGTTCTTTTCAGACTCTCTAAACATGAAAAGATTACTGAGCGACCTTGTTCTCTTCACGCTCGTTAAAGTATTTGAAGAAAACATCTGTTGAGCGATAGTTTATCTCTTTTTCGGTCTCATCAGACTACTTTACGAAAAAAGAACTGAGAGAGTTCTCTTTTAAGTATTTTTCCAGACTCTATAATCATGAAAAACCTTCGAGTTTTCTGTCTTTGGACTCGCTAAAACAAACATCGACAGGCCCATATGGGACCGAACCCTTACTTCTTCTAGTTCATTAAACAAATGAAGAGGAACTTACCGAAGGTGAGTTATATCGAGCATGTGTTACCCTCCTCGAGCTCGTTAAATTAAAAAGAGGTACTCGTCTATCTGGATGGGGGAAAAAATTGAAAGAAGCAAGCCAAGCAGTTTTTTGAGAACATTACCAAGTAACTCTTAGAGTCACGCTTGAACATGACACTTTGTCTTTGCACACATCTTAATCCGCTAAACCTCTGCACTGAACCAATCCTCTGAGTTTTATTTACTCCTTTGGGTCACCCGACGAAAGTCACAGTATCCATTGCATCATCGTGTTTTGGTCCATGTCATGTTTTTGCTGTTGTGCCTCAGTGTTCAAGGGAAGTATCCGCCTCGAGAGTCAGCCATCACAAATATCTTGTCTCAATACCCGTGTCAGTCCATGTTCATTTTATCTACCAATTACATCTCTATGTCTGTTTCGTGTCGTTGATGGGGGATACATCAAGGCCCTCCTTCGATGAGCCTATTCCTGTCGACTTCAACACATTATCCAGGAACTAGAGTTAGAAACCAGTTAGTACTTTGGGACTTGCATGCCTCAATGGGAAGCCTCCTCATCTCCGACAGTGGGTTTACATCATTGACCTCTGATCGGATGATTCCACGGATGTTCGACTTCAGCTCATCCA
>SNQJ01S0295008.1:0-10593 GCA_010110895.2 Picea sitchensis | reverse complement strand
TGTAATTCTTTTCTTTAATTATCTTCAGGGCCTACATGTACTTCCTTCTTCAATTCACTTTGTCATCTTCAAAAATTCATTTCTCCTCAACCATGAGGATCCACATGATGTGCCACATACCACCGGAAACAACATGATGTATAATATCCATTCATGTGTTGTATATGCATGTGCATTTTCCTTCATGTCCAAATACCTTTATCAATCTTGCGGTCCAAAACCCATGACTAGGGTCGACATCAATGACAACAACCAATCTTCCAACACAAACAACTCTTAAACCATCTTCCCTAAGACTTTTACTAACTCCTACTAACTTTAAAATATACTAACTCACTAACTAATTTTTTGTTGTTGCAAAAGATTGCTACAACCATCTATAACAACAACAAATTCATCCTAAAAGAAAGATTAAAAGTTGATTAAACATTGCCATAATTTCTTCTGACAACTATTATCATTATGTCAACTTAAGGCTATTGTATCTTGTCATTTTTAAGAATTATTGAGGCCTAATTGTTGTGGTTGTTGCTAAATATTCATTTTTGTTATAAATATTTATATTTCTTCAGTTATATATCAGCTTGTTTATCTTTCAGAAGTTTATGGTTTTATGCATCTTTGACATCATATGGTACCTGCAAATTGCATTTATCTTCTACTTGTTGTCTTGTTCTGGGCATGTACACTTAATTTTTCTTTTGCTTCATCTCAGTAAAACTTTGGAACTTTTGATCAGAGTGACCTGTGAGAGGGGTGGGACTTTCTTATAGATTTTACCTTAGCCTTCTCAAACCCCCAGGTCATTGGGGATGTCTCCCCTGGGGTATTGTGATATACTCCTAAATAGAAAGAAGTTTCCTATTAAGGTGGCAATGATAGGTTATCCTCCTTGTTACACCAATTCAATATCCACTTGACTTTGGCTTTGGGAAAGTACAATTTGCACGATAACAAGGAGCATATTGGATATTGGACACATTTTTTGAGATATACTTTGGTATATATATGAGGAATCCCTTGATGATGTTGATGCATGTTGAGACACATGGTTGATGCATGATATGGTACAGTTTTGGTACATGGTTGATGCATGATATGGTACAAGTTTGGTACATGGTTTATGCATGATATGGTATAGGTTTGGTACATGGTTGATGAATGATATGGTACAGGTTTTGGTACATGGTCAATGCATGATTTGGTATAGGTTGATGTCCCAGATTGTCAGTTACAGGTTGATGTGACAATGACAGTGACAGTTTGATGTGACAGTGACAGTGATATGTTGATGTGACAGTGACAGTGATAAGTTGATTGATGTATCAGTGATAGTGGAAGTGAAAGTATCAGTGGTAGCGACAGGTTGATTCTACACTTATATTTCAGGGCGACAGGACGAGGCAAGGAAAGGGGGTTGTATCCTCCTTCCGGTTGGTGTCGGAGAACACGGGGAGTTGGATATTCCTTTAAGTTGGAGCCTTTAAATTAGGGGTTCATAGCCTCCTTTTGGTTGGATACAGAGAACACGGAGATTTGGATCTTATGTTGGCACAGGGGCAGACTCAGGGTTCAATGCTTCAATAGCGCACCAACAAAACCCTAACTACCGGCCCTTTCGACAACACCTGCGAAGCAGATGAAGTCTCACCCGAGGTAGAGGCAGGGGGGTTGTAGGAATCAAGTGTCTACAACCTAGCTGGGACACAGATCTGTGATCACAATACTTAACAAAGCACTTAAAAATTAACATTCCTTAGTATTTGACCCTTATTCACATCGTAGGTAAAAACCTTAATTACAGAACAACACAGTATTCAACAAGATATAAGCATATCTAACCATTTAGAACCTAGCATCAAACAGATCTAGCATTCATTCATGTTATTAAGCACTAAGATACTACATCAGATGCATCTAATATGCATAAATATTTAACACTAAGCATAAATAACATCAATAACACAAAGCAATCACAACACAAGATATAGGTGGTTCACCCCCAGCGTGGGGCTACGTCCACAAAATCTTTGTCCTCTTTATTATCTTCTTTCAATCTTCTTACATGCACAAAACCACAAAACCAACTCTGCATAGGACAAGAGATCTATGCACACTTTGCCAGATCCTCCTTCCCCGAGTTTGGCATAGCACATAGCCTTCTTACAATCACTTGCACTTAACTCTGCAAGTTGTCAACACATAGTATGCACAAAGCCTTCACAACTAATCACACCTAGCAACTTTTACATATCTTGCACAAAGCCAACTTAGGTCTTCCTATTCTTACAATTCCTAGCTACTTATTTATACATTTACAAATGGGGCCTAAGCATGGGTAAACCCATGGGTCGACATCCCATACCCGTTACATAAGTCCTAAACCTAAAAATCTCACAAAAAGGAGGCGAGATCCCACGATATCCGCTTTTCCTGGGCACTCCGGCTTGGACTAGCCTATAGAAGTCCCAAAAGTGGTCAACAATGACCAAGGTTCTCCAAAACTTGGTCATGGGCCAACAGGCCCCCAACAATCACCTGTGACTTGTCCCGAGTCACTCTAATATGGGAAAATCTGCTTCAAAGGCCTCGAGCTACCTCGACTTGTTGCTTCACCAAAGCCTACTGCTCGGTGAAATCCTGAATGATTTTCTTAGTGATAGGTCCTTCCAAGTGTTGTTCCACTATGGTGACCACTTGTTCCAGCTGTGCACCTTGTCCCTTGATCTCCTCAAAAAGTGTGCAGGATTTGTCCTGTACCAGTTGAAGTCTCTTGGTCACTTCCATGACTTTACTCTGTATGGAATGGACTTACCATTGAATTGCGCATTGTTATTGTGACCTTTTCATCTTCTTGACCGCTGACAGTAGCTTCAACTGTACTTGTATTGTCGTTGCTTGTTTCTTTTCTTCCTGGGGTTGTGACTCCAGTGTCCTTAGTTATGGGTCCTTTGCAAGGCGCTCATAGGTCTACGCACTTCAATTGTTGAGTTTCTTACATTCTAAAGCCAATGACTTGATTCTACCGAATGTGCTCCAGGCAGTTTCTTCCCTCAGATCTCGCACTTCCTGCGGAGTGCTCGGCACTGCTTGCAAATCAAGTTCTGCTACTCTTTCTTGGAGTTGTTGAATGGATTCAGCGAGCTTCCCCACTTGTCTCTTAGTTGTTTCCTCTTCCATATGTGCTAGGCTTGACATAAAGTGACGTTATCTAGTGATGACTTCTTTAATTCCAATCAGCTCCACGAGTAGCTGTTCTTTTTCTTTCTGGAGCTACTCTCTGTCCTCTGCAAACTTTGCCTAGAGGTCATCTTTCTCTTGTTGCGCAACCCGATGTTTCTCTATGGTTTCCTCCTTTGCTTACTTCAATGTCATTATGGCCTGTTCTTTTTCTTCCTGGACCTGATGAAGGCGAGCCTCTGTCACATCTACTATTCTACGTAGTTGGGCAAGATCATCTCCTACTTCTATGCCCCCTAGTGACAACGATGCAGTAGATACTGTGTGGCTCGAATAAAGAGCCTGATATACCACTTTGAGCTCCTCCTTGATCCTATCATACATTATCTCTTGTTCAGCTTCGCTTCACTACAAAATGTCCTCAGAAGTATCTGATACAGCTGCGATGATGGGGTCAATATCATCCACCGTAAGTATATTTTGTAAGTGGGGTTTATTGGCGCGTGACTTCTTCCGCGCTGAGGGTTTCTTTGGAGAAACCTTTATTTTCTTGGATGTCTCTGTCTTCGTAAGGGGATCTTTAGGCGGTGTTACTTCACCTTGTTCCTTCTTATATTCTCCCCTTCACCTTGTTCCTTCTTATCTTCTTCCCCTTCATCCTCTTCTTTGTCTACTTCTTCACCTCCTCCCCCTTTAGGTGAATCTGGTGTAGTCTCCTTTGATGCATTGTGCATTTCCTGTAATTATTCCTTCTTCTTCCTCTTGCTACTGTTGGGTCTATCATACTCTTCGCGGGTGACTACATGACTTTCGATGAGGTCGGGGTCGGAGAGTTTTTTTCTGTTCAAATGGTACAAGGAATTCCACAGGTCGTTCCTTGGTTATTTACTCCATATATTCCTCAGTGAGTTTGTAATAGGACTGGAGCTCTTCCTTGTGTTCGTCTCTGCACGCAGTGATGTAAATGAAGTGTCTGTCTACACAAAAAATTGTTATTGGCCTAAACCTATGAAGTGTATTCGGCATCATGTGAGGGGAGGATTCAATGGTCCTCTTCAGTTGCAAGTAATATGTGTGGAACACCTCATTAGACTTCCATTTCTTCGCCATGTCGCTCGAATACCAAAGGGTAGTGAACTCACAGCTAGTGGTTTGGATGGCTCGACTTCAGGGAAGATTGCTCCCTCCAGCATCTCCCAAGAATGAAGACAATGATAATCAGCAACCAACTGAAGTGAAACTTGTAGCCCTGGTCTTGTGCTTCATGACAATATTTCTCCAACTGGTTGATGAGGTAGCTCACCCATTTCATCTGCATCCCTTTGACGCACTTTCCTACGAGGTTGATGACAAACCCCGTGACATGCGTTGGTCTGTTCTCCCTGATGAACTTACCAACGATCAACTGGAAAGATAGGTGCACTGTGCCATTTCGGATGGAGGCTACCTTGTAGCCCGTCTTTCCTTTCTCCACATCATTGTAGGTGTCTTTTATTCATTGTGCCAGGGTGAGATATGCAGCCTTCCCTGGGTAAAAATCCCGAAGGTCTGGTCCTTACATGCTCAATCCAGTGATCCAGTGGCTTAGTACCAGATATACAGTGATGCGCCTATGAAACCATAGGTAACCACTATGGTAGCATGGTAGGAGGAGTTTAACACACACGTTAACCTCATGATGTCTGTCGAAGTGTAGTATCTTCATCACATTAAGGACGGTTGATCTTACGATGTCAATGGTCCACGACTAGGGGATTATCTTCAACTTCTTCCCCATTTTCTTTGTCAAGTACTTATGTGGTGTGATCATTCCATAATTCTTGCAGTATCCCAAGTTGAAATCACTGATCTTTAGAGTCTGAATCTGTCCCAATTGTAGTCCAACTGCGTGTATCCCCTTTGGGAGGTACACAGTGATCATTTTATAGTCAAAGTCCCTTGGGACATCGTCATGACTAACCGTGCCAGCCAGAGGTGGGATATAGTCGGGCAGGACCGATGGGATGATCTTCGCATTCACCAAGTCATCGTGATGCTTTCTCCATTTCTTTGTCGCAATTCAGGATGGCCCAGATCGACATGCAGTCGATGGGGAGGCTTGCAATCCTCTCTTTGATGAGTCTTGTGCTCCTGCTGACATGACCTTCTCCACCATAAGGTAAATCAAAATCTCTTTGAAGGATTTCTCTACTGCACTAAGGTCACTCGACATGCACGCTCATGATCAAATGTTTCAGATAGGTGGACAAACGCTCAAGGTAAGAAGAACAGGTGGTGAGGTCTCAATAAGCACTGCGCGAAATAAATTAGTTCTCTATGGGCTTGGATAATCACAATTCGCAAAAGTGTCCTCGGTGCAACATTCAACGGGATAAATAGACAACTTCGTAACAGATTCCTCCAACGGGCCAAAAATCCTCAATAAATATGATTCCATCTATTATGGTGCTCTCCCAACGATCCAATGGCAATTTTATTCTAGCAATAACTTCGTTTCTAGCCGTTCTGGAGTGTCATTCTAATGGTCAGGGCATCTCCAATGGTAATATTGCTTCGCCATGGTGAAGTGTCAGTCGGTGTTGTTCTTCTATTCCGGTGAGGTTCAAGTTTTGCAAGGCTTCCTTCTGTGAAGTCCTCTCTGGGACTTCCTGCAATTTTTTTATCTTTGATTTCTTCTTACTGAGCTTTGTTTCTTTCTTTCTGGTGATCTGTGTCTTTGGATTCCTCTTTCCATTCTTGTTTGTATCTTTTCTTAGCATAGTAACTTCTCACTGTTGAGGGTCTTTCACAGGGTTTGAGGGTAATATTTTTTCTTTTACTGTTTCTGGAGTAGGTGTTTTTCTCTTCTGCATGGATCAGTTCTTCAGGCTGTCTTGCATTCGTTCGACTTCGATAGCCAGGTCTCTGGCCCTCAGTTGCTTCGACTTATTCTCATGTTATTCTATTAAGTGCGTTATTCTCTTAGCCATGAAATCCCTTAATTCTTTATTTTTTTGTTCTATAGCTTCCTCTTCTTCTCTCCTTTGGATCTGATCTCTCTCAATCCAAGTCCTTCCTAAAAAAAGTGAAAAAGGGGTGTTGTTCTAAAAAAACTTAATGACCTTGAATTCTTCTTTTGTCAATGTTCCATGAGCACTCATAGGTACATGAGTAAGTCTTCCACATAGGGTTATCATATTTCCTTTAAACAATCCTATTCCTCCCAATGAAGAAATCATAGCAGGCTTTCCCAAGTACTTTCTGGCATAATGTTCACCTATGTTTTTGCATCCAATACACAGTCTATGCGAAGTCTCCCATTCTTGTTTCTATGCACTCTTTATTTTTTAAGATCTCTAATAAACTGATGTCTCTTTGATCATTTAGTGTGTCTTTCATCTTCAATAATATAGCCTCAGATTATTTATAGTTATTTAGCATATTCTTAGTCTCTCGACCTTCCTCATGGTTTTCTTGTTTCATGTTCATCTTCTCAACTTTAGCAATCATTCTAGGGAAATCTAAAACTTCATGTCCAATAGATTTACAACAAGGGAAAATAGGACCTCTACCAGGGCATTCCTTAACAAGATGCCCCGGTCTTCTACAATTATAACAAAGATTCAATTCTCTCTTTCTCTGAAATGATCCCCAACATTTCCTGTACTACATTCTAGGCTCACAGTGGTGGACCTGTAAAAAATTCTTTCTAGGATCCTGCATCCACTTGTTAGTCCAAAATTCCTTTCTATGCATAGGAATAATACATCTTTCACTATTTATATCAAGTCTATTCATATCACATCGTCTTTCTTCTAGTTGTGCCCTAGTTTTCAGGCTAGGACAAAATCTATCAAATATAACTAGATCCATTCTTTCGAAACAAAAATTTTCACTTATCTTACCTTTGTCAGAGCACAAATATTTAAGATCTTACCTCTTTTATTCAGATCGGGCTTCTTTTCTTGGCATAGAGCTTCACAAGTCGAGTAGAGTACTGCACACTATAGCAATAGATCTACACACAGATCTTTCTCTTTCCTTCAGTTCCCAGCAATCACAATTTCAGGTCCCAACAAGGGAACCATTTGTTGGCACAAGGGCAGACCCAGAGTTCAATGCTTCAACAACACACCAAAAAAACCCTAACTATCGACCCATTCGACAACACCTACGAAGCATATGAATTCTCACCCAAGGTAGAGGTAAGGGGGTTGTAGGACTCAAGTGTCTACAACCTAGCTGGGTCACAGATCTGTGATCACAATACTTAACAAAGAACTTAACAATTAACGTTCCTTAGTCTTTGACCCTTATTCACATCGCAGGTAAGAACCCGAATTACAAAAAAAAACAGTATTCAACAAGATCTAAGCATATCTAACCATTTAGCATCTAACATCAAACAGATCTAGCATTCATTCATGTTATTAAGAACTAAGCTACTACATCTGATGAATCTAATATACATAAAGATTCAACACTAAGCATAAATCACATCAATAACACAAAGCAATCACAACACAAGATATACGTGGTTCACCCCTAGCATGGGGCTACATCCACCAACTCTTCATCTTCATTATTATCTTCTTTCAATCTTCTTACATGCACAGAGCCACAAAACCAACTCTTCATAGGACAAGATATATGTGTGCACTTCACCAGATCCTCCTTCCCCGAGTTTCGCACAACACATAGCCTTCTTACAATCACTTTCACTTAACTCTGCAAGTTATCAACACATAGTATGCACGGAGCCTTCACAACTAATCGCACATAGCAACCTTTACATATCTTGCACAAATCCAACTTAGGTCTTCTTCTTCTTACAATGCCTAGCTACTTATTTATACATTTAAAAATGGAGCCTAAGCATGGGTAAACCCATGGGCCAACATTCCATACCCGTTACATAATCCCTAAACCCAAAAATCTCACAAAAAGGAGGTGAGATCCTGCGATCTCCACTTTTCCTCGATGCTCTGTCTTTGACTAGCCTATCGAAGTCCCAAAATTTGTCAACCATGACCAAGGTTCTCCAAAACTTGGTCAAGGGCCAACAACTTCCTTTAGGTTGGATCCTATAAAGTAGGGGGTTTGAGCCTCCTTCCAATTGAAACTAGAGAATTTCGAGAGTTGTATCTTCCTTCAGGTTGTAGACTCTTTCCAGTTAGTGTTGGATGATGCAGGAGAATCTACATCAATATTAAAAATAGGATAGGCTGGAGTAAATCACATCATCCAGCGCATGCATAAAGTTGATTTGGACTACACAAAGGAGAGTGCACCTTTTTGAATTTGAAATTTTATAAAAAGAAATGTAATTAATGAATGGAGGCTAAGGCCATCCCCAAAGATCCTCTTAGATTAGTATCACTTTAATGTAATGGTTTTATTTTACATAGGTTGCGCATCAACCCCTATCTCCTTTGTAAATGCTATTAACTTCATAATCCTTAGTATATGGATGCATTAAATCCTGATAGGATAGCATTAGGTTGTTGGGGGGGAATGTTCGATGAATCACCCTTGTATATATGCTTGTATCTTATGCCCAAAGAAGTTGTTGTTGCTCATTTGTAAAAATTAGTTGTTGCATATTTGCGATGATTATCATTCCTAGAGAGAGAGAGTTGTTTTTGTTATGAGCCAGCGAGCATTGTATGAGTTGTTGAAGAGTAGTGGAGGAGTGTATGTATCTATGTATTTTATCATTTGAATGAATAGAACAAAAGAGATGTAATCCCAATGTTTGTTGTTGCTATGTTTATCTGAATCAATGGTAGGCTTTCTATTCATTTAAATTTTCTATTTATATTTGTTCTTTTGCTTATGAATGCATTTTGTGGTTAAATACATGAATTTGTAGAATTAGAATAAGTTTCAATTTTTCCTCTTTTGAGAGCTTGTGGAAGGAGTGCACATTTTCCGCAAAGAGTGCATTGACAGGTTAAGTCTAACTCAAAGAATCTCAGGAGAGATAACGTTGAATCTTTGATAGTAGTAGTGCAGAGAAAGCACAGAGCCACACAAGGAGTGCACAGGCCAAGTTGTTCTCAAACTCTTTGATTCAGAGGAGAACATTCAAGTGTTGCAGAGTTCCAAGTATGCAAGGAGTGCACTCAAGGGTTTAAAAACCTTAGAGGAACAATATCAGGAGAGATAGCGATCTGAGTTTGAGGAGAAAAGACTTAGAAAAAAATTCTAAGTCTGAATGTCTAAAAGATTGAAAGAAGAGCACAGAGAGGAGGCAAAGGTCTCATATACCTCAAGAACCCAAGCTTGAGAGAGATAGCTACCATCAGTATCGAGGAAGGATACTTAGGAAATTCCTAATTACCAACACTTTACAGCGCAGGAGGAATGCACAAAGGATAGACAGAGGTTTCATATACCTCAGAAATTTAAGCTCAGGCAATATAGCGACCGAGAATTCTTTTTAGAAAAGAGTTTGAAGGAACGATGGTGGATATCTTGTTGGAGATCACCAGAGAGTTGAAAACCGTCAAATATGGGGAAGTTGCTCGAAGGATAACCCATAGGACCTTCGGTACTTCATGTATTCAGGGGTTAGAAGGACGTACAATGTGTGGGATCACCGAAGTCCCAGAGGAGTGAATTGAACCATGACCGTCGGATCTCACGGGCCACGCGTTATGCGATCTTGCATTTTGGTGATAGAGAAAATGGAGAGAAAGATGGAGTGTCAAATTGGTCGGAGGCCTAAAGGTCGAAGCTTCGCCAACTGTCAATATACCATGGACATGCGTCGATAGATCCGCCTATTCATAGGACTAACGCTCTGGTGGTTTTAAAGGAAGAGGGTTTCCAAGAGTCCCAAAGCTCAAAGATTAGTGCCTTTTGGGTTAAGTCCCAAGTCACAGGCCAAGTTCGTATGACGAAAGGGGCCTAACAGAGGGAGCTAGTGCCTGTCATTTAGATTTTTCTTTTAAGGGGAAAAGAGCTAGGAAAGTGCCTGCGAGTTTCAAAGAACTTGCATAGATAGATAAGGAGGGAATGTGTAAACTAAAATTGGGGTTCAACAAGATCCAAAGAGTCGATTCGACTCTGAAAGTGATCGATCCCTAACCGAGAGGTCGAGAATACCCTGGGAGAGGCAGCGGGTTTGCATCAAGTGGTATCAAAGCCCCGGAAAATCTCTGTTTGATACCACCAAGTGGTATCAAAGCCATAATTTAATCTCTATGTGAAGAAATATTAGTTCCATGCCACCAAGAAGACACATGGATAGACTTGTGACAAATAAAACAATGGAGGAGGAAATGAGGAGACTTCGTGCAAGAATAGATTCCACGGAAACTGCACAAAGAAGATGTTAAGGTCCTAACCCGCACATAGGTAGATCAATGTATTCGGATGTAATAAAGGTCAATATTAATAAGACCTTTCAATAAAATAGAATAAGGCGGA
>SNQJ01S0295007.1:0-10593 GCA_010110895.2 Picea sitchensis | reverse complement strand
TTTTTCTATTATTCAGAAAAATATTGCTGCAAATATTTGTAGCAAGATTTACAAAAGAAAGAGTAAATGAGAGAGAGAAATGGGAGAGATTTGGGCAGCATAAGTTTGCTCTGAGAATAGATCTCAAATGAGGGAGGGGTTAGCACTCTTTTATACCTGGGAAGCAAGAGCGACTCCTCTTGGATGAGCTCCAAGTGTCACTCAAGCAAGAGAGGAGATAATCTCAAGGAGGGGCGCACTTTTAGGGTTTTGGCATAGCTAGGGTTTGAGGGTTGAGGGTAGGAAGGGGGAAAACACCTTTTAGTCAACCCAACCACTAAATTAGAACCTTAGGGGGGCCCAACTAGGAGTTTAGGTGGCTTTTCACTTTAATTTTTGAGTTTGGGTAAGTTACTCACCAAGGGGGGTGCACTTTTCTTAGGGAAAGGGTCAGCATGAGGTTGTGACTAAGCAAGGGGGTTTGGTTTAAGTTAGAAAATTACCATTCTAACTTAGGAAATGGTTTAGGAAACATCTCCCACTCTTTTTCATGACTTTTTGCTCATTTTACAATTTTTGGCATTTTTACATAGCCAAATTAAAGCAATTAAACGTTGACTCAAAGTGACTTGGACTCCTTGTGGACAATTACCTAGCAAAACTTCTCCAATTTAGCTTGTTATCACCGATATCTAGGGATAACTAGGAGATCATGTCTCGGGCCATGGTCCTAGACATGGAGTCTGCAAGGCGAGGTGACTTGGCGTGGCCTGGAGGGCCCATCGCCTCCTTCTTCTCATTCGGATTTGTCTGTCGGCGATACCGGCTTCCATCCTCTTGGCACAGGCTTGCATCGAGGAAGGAGCTCTTGTCCATGAGGTAGTGGTCAAGGTATCACATGGTAGTAATAAAATCATTTGATCGTTATAACCTTCTTATATATGCATTGAGTTTCTTTCATTTGAATATTTGCTTGGATCTCACTCTAATCCACTTGACCATTGTTGGGGTGATTGATGGGGCAACTTGCTTGCGTGGTATTCATGGGTTTTGGTTAGCCACCAAAGGGGTTTGCAAAGCCATCGTCGCTCCACCATCTTATCACTTTTACATCTTATGCAGCTCATCCATCCCATTCCCTAGTCGGCCATTAGGATGACCTCTCGAGGTACATTTTGTCTTGTGGAAGAAGGGGCTAAAGGCCCGGGGTAAAAGCGGTACAGTAAAAGGTAAAATACATAGGAAATAAAACCTAGAGATGCTTTTGCCCGAGGATCGAAGGCAATAAAAAGCCTCTCGATAAGAAACTAAGGGACCCCTAAGAAAAATGATTAAATAAATGAATCGCAAGACCTAGCAAAGAGGATGGGAGGTCTCATCGACCACGTATTATGTTCATAGGTATTTAGCGATGCCAACATTGCCACTATCTGGTCACCAAGCGAGGGCGGTAACTAACTGGTTGCATGGCCAAAGGAAGGATCTCATCACGAGCCAACCTTCTCATTTACTGTGAAGATACTAATTAGATTCTGTTGTCCAGCTCTAGCCACCAAGTAAAGGCGGTGTCTCTTCCTCCGGTCTTAGTAAAAAAGAAATAAAGAAGATAAGGCAATAAAGGGGCTTGGAAAAAATGCATCCATGGCAGAGACAACTCGCCTCCTCTGAGGCACCCTGGGACAACCAGCCCTTGGTCTTACTATTGTTGGACATCCCTAAAACCATATCACCGCGTACATTACACATGGCTTGAATTATCCTTTGAAACTTTACATCTCTTGTGGTATTAGCTAATAGGTTGTTCTCTTGGTTTCCCTGGCTTTATCTATATTAGATACGTATGTAATGTCTTTGAGCTCTTAGATGATTTGTTAGGGATTTCATGCATATGTTTGATAACTTTAATGATGAGATATGATTAACATTGCTATGATATCTAGAGGTGATGAGCTATAGATAGTCTTTGATAATGCGAGGACCATGCGTGAGGACAAGTGCGGATCGGTGCACATGGGGAGATGATTGCTTCGGACCTCAAATTTGAAGAGCCCATCGGATGGTTGTTGGGATGGCGGAGGCAAGACAGAGTTGTGGCGAGCCTTTGCATGGAGAAGAAGGACACCATCATCAGGACATTTTTGGCGGAGATTTGACCCATGGGGATCAGCCACTGAAGGTGGTATGATGGCTTTGATGGGCCGGACGCCACCAGAGCCCGGTGGGCGTTTCACGGAGGATGTGGCGGTGTGTTTGGACCTTGTGGCACAAGTGGCAGCTTGCAGGAGCCCTAAAAAGGCCAATCTTGCCTCTCGATGTTGATCATGCCCAAGAAGAGACCCAGCGTCTCCCGGAGAGCTTGGCGTCTCCCATTTTAGCTCTATTTTGACATTTTTTATTTTAAGTGACAAATAATGAAGCTATTGTAAAATTGACCTTGTCGTTTGTTTTTAATGACCTATTGGTTAATTAAAGTTCATAGAGATGATATAAATTGAGACGTTTTACCCTCATTTGGAGATAACACAACTTGCTCTCTTAGGAGAGTGACTCTTTTTATCTTTGTCTTGGATATTTTGCTCTTGGAGTGAGGAGCTATGAGGAGGATCATTTTGGCATGCATATGGTGTTTGTCATTGGAAGGTTTACAACTAGGGTTTGATAAGCTTTTTTCATGAATTTGTAAGTGTTTTCTCATCAAAACTTCTTGATTGAATGGTTGTTGATTAAATATCTTACATGTATAGTTACATTGTTATTATTATGCTTAATCATTGAAACCACTCGCGGAGCCAACACACACACAAGTGATGCATTGGCTTCATGTCCCCATGATAAACTTGTTTACCCATTGATTAAAGAAGGTTTAGCCAAGCCATAGCTACACTAGCCATTCTTTTTTTTGTGTTAGTTTTGGATATAAGTTGAAAGAGGGCGTCCTAGGCCTAATTGAGTTACACCTAGGGTTTTGGACTCTTAGGGTTTGAAAAGCCTTGTCCCCAAGCAACACTTTCAGCCCTAGACTGTTTAAAGCTAGTCGTTTGCCAAGAGTTCTAAGGGAAAGGTGGAGGAGCATGAGGGGCCTAGCTTTAGCTACAGGAATAGGCCTCCTCCTGGGGTTTTGACTTGGTGGCCACGCCATTGCGGCACTATCAAGCCTAACTCTCGAGTCCTTAGATTTGGGTCTCCCGAAACTTAGCCCTTGCTCCTTGACTCCATTTACCCTAAGGCACTAGTCTAAAAACTAAAACGTTGAGCTTCTTTTATGTTAAAACAACTCTCAAACTTTCTTCCTTGAAACCCTACTAACCTAAGCGTTTGAACTAACCTAATTAGTGATGACATCTTGCCCTATTTGAACTTGTGCTTGGATTAAAAGTTGCGGCCTAGGTCATCCCTTGATAACCATAGAAGTGTTGAATATTTTTCATTGGTTTTGTTTTGGCAAAGCGTCCACTTCTTCACCTATCGAGACTAACCTAAAACCTAGGTGACGTCATACTTATTTAAGCCCTTGTTTGGCTTCAAAACATTGTGATATAGTCACCTAGCATTTAGCATTGATGTGTAGAAGTATTTTCATTGGCTTAGTGTGCCAAACGTTCACTTCTTTGCCATCCAAAACTAACCTAAATTAGGGCTGACATCACCTTTGTATGGCCAACTTAACATTAATGACGTCATCAAGCCTCTTCTTAACCCTTGTTTAAGTGTGTTGACCGCCCATTTAACTTAGCGGTGGTCAACTCATGTCTCATGAAGATGCATCACCCGGATGCAAATTTATTGAAAACGATTTGGTTCAGCGGGTATCGATGCCCCGGCACAAAATTTTGTAGCATTTCCGCCCTGCGTGGAGTTAATGTAATAAGATGCATGGATCATAGTTAGGTCGGTACCTTGGGTGTTTTCCACTAGGGAGTTCCTTTCACCGAGGGTTTTATCCTCAGGTTATCAACTGAGGACAAGCTCTGGCGCAGAGCTTTCCTTGAGTTTTTCCCTCCTCGCATGCAATAATTTCCTCCAAAAGTGGATAGCTCTAATGGTCTCATTTTTGGGTAGCCTTGTTTAGGAATATTGTAAATGACCATGCTGAGAGAAAGTGTAGAAAGTTTGGCGGAATTTCGTCGAGTCTAGAGGTTTTATAAATTAAATTATTGAATTTTAATAATTTAATTAATTAGTGAAAATCCTGAGCTTATATTGTAAAAGCTGGATCTTTGGGCTTTTGATAGGGTATTTATTGCTCAAAAGAAATGGAATCGCACCCTACACCCATAGACCAAGTTTATTCGTCGGACTAAGTTTACTATGTCTTAGTCCACTTAGAATCAATTAGAGGGCAAAACACCAATTTTAATTGCTAAAGTGACATTAGTAAAATGTCAAAATCTTTGTAATTTTGAGTTAGTGAGTGGATGTAAAGGTGGCAATGAGCAGGTTAGACCTCCTAACCTACCCAAGCCCATCCTAGCATTTTCCCAACTTAATTCAACCTCTTTATTCACTTTTTCACCATTCTAAACTTTTGCCCTAAGGGGGAAAAACGACCCTCACTAACCAATTTCCTTGTTTTCCTAGCCTTGAAACTTGTGGGCCCCTCTCATGAGGTGCACCCCCTAGACACTACCAAAACCCTAACCCATACCAAAACCTAACTCTAAACCTATTCTAACCCTTACCCACCTTCTACACTCAAAATATATGGCCCCCTAGGGCAAGTGAAGTTTTTTCGCTTGAGGTGGAGGTTTTTGTCACTTATTTGGGGCCCCCCTCTCATGAGTTATGACTCCTTTGACCCCATCACCTCTAGGATGGTCCCACTCATTTTTTTTTTTTCATTAATTTCCATCCATTTTCTTCATTTTCACACTTTTGGGCCCTCCAGAGGAGTTACGCCCCCCCTCTTCCTAGAAACTCCACAAATGATTTTTTAAAATTATTTGAGACCTCTCACCTTCCTTGGCATCAATCCCAAAGCCTCACCTCTTTGCTTGATCCCAACACCTCCCACCGTTTTCTACACCATAGATCTAGTTTCAAACCCTAGATGGTGTACCCTCGATGAGAGATTTGCTCTTTTGATGTGGATTTGACACTTGGGTTCATCCAAGTGCCTTCACTTGCCTCTTGAGGGTATAAAGTAGAACCCTTCCTCACCCTTTTTCCTTACCATTCTTTGGGCTACTGTTATTGTTATGCTAACGAATTCTTGCCATCTTCTTGCTCTTGCCACCTTCCACTCACTCATTTCTCTTAGGATCATTGGAATGATTAGTTGCCAAAGGTTCTCACATTTTTGGATGCAATAAAAAGCTTTGGAGGGAACTTTGGATTATTGAGATTGGTCTTGTGATCAACTAAACATGAGGTGATCTTGTTCCTTTTCATTGTGTGGTTCTATATGTTAGTATCTTTTGGTAAATTAGTTTATTGAAGTAGGTCAAATATACATTAGTGTTGATGATCTGTGTATGTTGATTAGATAGGGTTATGAATTAGTTGATTCTATACTAATCATCATACTATCTTCCATGAATTCACATTGTGTTGATTTGAGTTATGATTTGTCTCCGCAGGGTTGTGGCTTGGAAGAGATAACTTTAGGCAGTTCAGCCATCCTTGCACAAATCCTTGCTATTTCTTTTACATCTGATATACTGTTGTCATTCCATCTTATTTTCCGTAGCTAGCTACCTCTTAGATAAGTCATAAAATCATATTTATATTTCTGGTTTTGTTTGCTAGAAATTGCAGTAGTAAAAGCTGAAATTTTGTAACTTTTATTGGTGTTTTTTTGCAGCGTTTCCAGCAAGTTTTTTGCTTGCTGATTTTGCAGGGCAGGGTCATATATTGAAGGTATATGTTGCATATAACACCTAGGAGGCTCCCAAACACTTCTTCTCGGTTTGGGTAACATTTCTCCTTTTTCTTTCCTTCACATTTCTAATTTTCTGCAATGTTTATCACTCATTTGGGTACTTAAAAATAAATCTTACTTTGAATTAGTTTGTTTATACCTTTGATTAGTTTATTCTTTTTTGTCTATAATATTGTTGGTTTAGATTTGGCAATCTCGTGGTTATCATATTTTCGCTACCCTCCTTGGCCAACATTGGAAAGCATTGCCACCACCTTGGCCATTGTAGTGTTCCATTTTAGTCTTATTCATTTTTGATACAAAATAAAATCATAAATATTAATTTCACTTCTGCTTAGGCTTTTAGCAGAGTCATCCCAAAATGCAGCCTTGACCTAAGGAATTACTTATGATGATCTACATGTAGTTATTTAAGATAATCTTAGATAATTAGATCATCTTTCTAAGTTTCAAATTGCCTTTAGTTTTAATTTCACGTACTAATGCTCTCATAGTTGATAGTTTAGTAGCAGGTACTATCTTGAATGCTTTATCTGGCTAGAAATGCTTAAGTTATTTTCTTTGCTTTAGAATCTTATATGCATGTGATACATATGATTTAAATTTCCTTATCATTTTGCTAAGTAACTAATCTCTAAAACACTTTTGCTTTTCATATGCTTAGCAAATACATGTGGTTAATGGTTAACTCTTAGATCTCATTTAGTTAATCATATTGACAAAACATCTTTCCTTTGTTTTTCAAGTTATATGCTATGATGATGGATATACATATGTGAAGTGGTATATCTTTTAAATGCTCACGTCTTAATCTCACTTTATGCCACGTTTTGCTATATGATCTCTTTTGAGTTTAATGCTTCATCTTCAAAACTTCTTTGAGCTCCGTCTTGGTTTCTTTGGTTCAACACTCCGATCTTATCTCTCTTTTAAAGCCCGTCCTACATATGTGATCTCCTTGCTTATATGTTAGCGTTTCATGTATTGTCATCCTTAAGATCGCGTTTTTGGATAAATGAATCTAAACATCCACATCTTAACTTTACTTTCAACAACGTCTTACATATGAATGGTTCATGGTTTAACATTATTATATCATTCCCCATCTTGACGTGTTAATGGTGGTTTTGATCACACTTTACAAGCACTAAATTTTCATACTTTTTGCTCACGGCCATACGCTAAAAACATAAATTTTAAGGGTCTAAAACTCATCTAAAACACACCCAACACATCCAAAGACACGCAGAAATTCATAATAACACTTAGGAACAATTTTAGGGCCTCCATTCAACCATCTCCACCATCTAAAAGCGGGTTTGAGGAATGATCCCGAGGCGGTAGTGGCGAGGACGATCACAATGATTTCGTCGAGGAGATCATGGCTGAACTACTTCTTCTTGTGCTTGGTGACCTTCAGGAAACTGGGGTAGGGACTTCGTGGCCTATTATCATAGTAGCAGGCGGCAGTTATTTGGTCAAGGGAGGAGGAAGTTTAAAGTACAAACATAGTTTAGGGGGAAGTGAAATAAAATTTAATCAATCTTCAAGAAACTCCTAAACACTTAGTTACTTGATCACCTTTGTATGTTTGGGTAGACATATTGATAGGAACACATCATTGGTGATAATCTCATTGATCATTTTATCTTATATGCAACTTGATGGTTATTATTTCTTATGTCTAAGTGATTATTTGGTTAAATCATTGAAATATCTTGGTCCCCATTGTTGTGGTGTGGATCAAGGAGGTTTTGAGTATCCCACTTAGGGAAGAATCACCTTCTTTGAATCTTGAGTGATTTTTGTGATTGTTGTCGGTGAAAGCGGTCAATAGTGTAATTGCTATTAGGGCATGCTTGGCTCTTATTTGTCTCCTTTACATTGGTGTATTTAATTTGTATATCTTTGTATCTCTTGTACCCGTGTGTAAGCTTTGTAACACTTTTGTAATTCTTTGTAAGTAAATCAATCTTGGTTTTATAGGGTAGTTTAACTTTGTTTATTTGTAAACACTTTGTAATTGAACAACCCTCAAACATAATTGACGCCATTGCTTAACCTTAGGCACTAGTCTTTTACACTGATTGACTTAGGAAAATTAACTGCATTGAATTAGACTTGCACTTACATTGCCCTTTGTCCATCATAGATAGTTTTTCCCCTTTGGCTACTCTTGAGAGCCGAAACTTAACTCTTCAGAACACTTATCTCTAAAATTAATTTAGTAACGGGGACTACCCCCTTGGCTTCCCTAGGAGTAAGCCTAGAAGGAAGAGGTTCAGTCAAGGTATTGATTATTGAATTTGAGAACCTAGACATTGTGTCTCACGAGGACACACACTAATTGAGTAGGACTTAGCTCACGTTAGCGAAGTATTATAAGGGCGGCAACAAAGAAGTGCAAACATTGTGGCTTTGCCCTCCTTTGATGAACATTTGAGTGTTAACATTTTCATTGGCTTATTTAGCATAACGACCACTCATTTGTCTAGCTAACATAAGGCTGACATCACCTTTTAGCAGGTATGACGCAACAACAACATTATTTATGTGATTTATAATCTATTCTTTGCATTTGTGATATACAAGGATTTGATTTTACACATTGAATGCAAGTATTGGTTTGTACTTATTGAAGAAGTGTTATAAGCCTTCTCTTTGTTTGCAATCATTGACTTCATCAATAAAATTGCATCGGCCCTATTTATGCTCATATATATATTTAAAGATAGTCATTAAATTGTGAAGTATAACCCGCTATAGCACGTTCTAGTTCTTTGTCTTGTCTGTAAGCGAGGTGTCATTCGATTGGAAGATCTACTCCTTGACTATCATTTTGGTTGTAATCTGTGAAGGGAAAGCTTCTCTTAACCATAGAGCCTTTAAACCCTTGATCCTTTTCCTTGAACACCCGGATTCTGGGGCGTCTCCCTTGGGATTAACCACCCTAAACAGAAAGAAAAGAGCTCCCCCATCGAGGGTGACAGTGGGTGGGGAATCTACTGTTACACCAGTTTGAGCCTTAACTCCAAGCTACCTAAACCTTTACTACAAGCGATAGATAACATAAGCTAAAACTTGGTCCCAGGGTGTAGGGGGTCTCATGCCATTTCTTTGGAGTTCTACCCCTATCAAAAATCCCTAGGACCAAATTTAACATTTACATCAAATTTAGTAAAATTACCATTAACTAAGTATTTTAAAAATAAAAAAGAAACTACTTAGACCTAGAATTTAGCAAGACTCTAGGAGATGTCAAGCATGGTCATTTACAAATATTATGTCAAGCATGGTCATTTACAATATTCCTAGACCCTAGTCACCCATTGGGCTCGATCATTAGAATGTCTTTCACCACTTTGGAAGATTATTGTGAGTGAAAAACTCAAGGGTAATTAAAATGGTTGGTTAGGCTAGATTAATTACCTGAGGATAAAAAGCACTGGATGAAAGGACTTCTCTAATGATAAAGTCCTAGGAAACTAACCTAAAATATGATCCATGCAGACCCATTACATTATTATCCCACGCAGGGGAGCGGACATTCTGATTACAGAAAGACGTGTAGGCGGAAAAAATGCCTTGTAGAACCATAAAGTCTTCAAACTTTGTTGCACCATCAGGTGCATAGCTTCATGATACATGGAGTTGACCCCTAGTCGAATAAGGTGGTCAACATCTGGCTCCACATGGGGACGTGTGTTCGATTTTTTGAAGGAGAGCATACGAGAACCTTAGAATTTACAAAATAAAATGCTCACCAATATCCAACATAAATACATGTACAAAAGCAATAATGAAATGAATGAAATGCTATTGACAATAATTACAGAAATAAAATGACTATAGACAATAATCACAGAAATGCAATTACTATACACAAATTATATAGGTAAAATGATTATTCAATGAAATACATACATCAAATGAAATAATACAAAACTAAAACCAAGGAGAAAGGTTAGAAATACGTTACAAAAGGTGTCCATCATTTGAAAACAATAGCTTGAGGGCCCATCATCCAAAATGGCTAAGATGGAAAAAGTGGGATCAGCCATGCAATGGATGAAATAAGACCTCAGATGTCTGGAACATCCTTGTCCGGGATGACTCGTTGAAGATCCACTTCCAAGTCTTATTAACTTGGAGTTTTTCTTGAGAATGGAACACCCAAGAAACATGCATCTTCCTTTACTTGACCAAACTTTGAAGTTTGGCAAACCTTGTGAAACTTTAATAAACTTTTGAATATGACCATCATGGTGGAAGACCAACCACTGTTCATAATGATATGAAATTGATATACTGAAGTTGTCTTCCATATTCCCCTTATCCTGTATCAAATCATCTGATGGCTAACAGGTTGGAAATGGAAACGTCAAGGAAACCACTTCAATGCTTTCATCAAGGTTGTCGAAGATCTTCTCTGAAAACATGGGTTCTTCAGGAGGTGGGTGGGGATTTGAATTATCTAGATATTCAACAATTTCAAACTCAAATTCCTTCATCTCCCCTTGATCATATATTGAATCATCTATGGGTTCACCCAGAGTATCCATGTGAACATCATATTCATGTTCATTGTGAAGTGCAGGCTCTATACGGTTCAATACAAGCTTCTTCCTCTGCAAGGCGAGCCTCCATGATCTCTAACTATTTTCCCATGGCTTCAAGTTGTTTTGCATGGGAAAACTGCATGGCCTTAATGATTTCCTTAAGTTCCTCAATGGAAT
>SNQJ01S0295004.1:0-10593 GCA_010110895.2 Picea sitchensis | reverse complement strand
GATCTTCTAGATTAGGGTTGATTACATCCTTATAATACCTTAATTTTCTTTTTTCCTCTAACTCTTTATCACACCACATTTTCTCCTTAAATTTTGATTTGATGTTTTTTTAGTAACATATTTATTCTGTAAAATGGTGTCTTCCATGATTCCCCAATAGTTTATCCAAGACTGTGAATCTTTATGCCATCCTCGCTTGAGTCAATGGTGGTTATGACTCGATTTTGAAGCAATTTTAGAAAGCCTCTTGTCTTCCATGTTGTTTAACCTGTTCTTATACATTAGGTATCTAGTCATAGCCATGCTCTCAATGGGGGATAGACTTGTTTCTAAGAGGAGAATGGGATAGGGCGCATTTCCTTTAATTTTGAGATTATAGGTTATACAATTATTTTTTATTTTCTCTATCTTTCTCCAGGATTCACGAGAGATACTACAACCCCAGACTTCACATCCATAAATAATAAGAGGTGTAACAAGAGTCTCAAAGAGGAGTTTCTTCTTATCCCAACTCCAAAGTTCAGTTGATTTACAATTGTTTTCAAGCCCGTAATAAGCTTTGCATCCCCCAATAATCCTTTTATCAATGCTATAATTCCAATTGAGCTTGTGGTGAATATAAATTCCAAGATATTTGTATGAATTCACTTCCTCCAAGTTTTTGTTGTCATATATGAAGGTATCATAAGGGATCTTATTGGATTTAATAATCATGAGCTTAGTCTTATCAGTATTAACAGTCATACTCATATTGGAGAATCCTTGAGGATTCTTAGTTGGTTTTCAAGATCATGGGGAATCATTTCCATAAGAACGATATCATCAGCATAAAGAAGACGATTGATGACTATACCAGTGAGAGTAGGGTCGACACAACCTTCTTTTTCCAAGCAATCTTCTAACTTGTCAATGTATATGCCAAAAAGGGTAGGGGACAAGGGACAACCTTGTTTGACTTCGATATTGCATTTAATCTATTTTGACCAGTCCTCAGTGTTTTTAAAATTAGAAATAGCATTCTCATACATCCTTATTGCAACATCCGTCAACTCAAGAGGCACTTTTATCTCTTCCAACCTATTACAAAGGTTTTTCCTAGGAACCATGTCAAATGCTTTTCTAAAGTCAACAAAACAACAACAAAAAGATTGGTTTTAGTATTGCCGAACTCCTCTGCAATGATCCTAAAGGTAACAAGATGGTACATAGTTGAATGATATCTCATGAACTAGGCATGGCCTTTATCTCTTTTACCATGACTTTCTAGCCAAAGGCTAATCTTCTTTTCCAAAATAATTCCATAAAGCTTGGCTAAAATCAGGCTAATCATAATGGTCCTATAATTAGAGGGAATGTTTCTATCCCCATCTTTAAAAATAGGAACAATGAGTTTTTGCGTCTAGGGTTTAGGGAAGCCCTGCTTGAGTGCTAAATTGAAGAGCTTGTGTATGTGAGGGATAAGGATTGGCCCTCCGATTTTTAAAATTTCAGCTTGGTAGCCTTCAATGTCCTTATCTTTCCCATTTGCAATCCACTTAACCCTGAACTCTATGTCATTTAAAGAAAAAACTTCTTTATTTTGTAGGGACAATAGGAATGGTGTCCATGACATTAGGGAACTCATAAAGACTTTTAAGGTAGGAATTCTAGTCCCTTAAGGGAATCCTATTATTTTCTTTAGTTTTGCGTTTTAGAATTTGGATCCAAAACTTCTTAGGATCCAACTTAGAATATTCTTGTGTTGCAATCTCTCACACACATAAATATTAAAATGATAAAAACACTTTAAAAAAATGATTTTCTTATTTTAAAATTTAATAATAATAATAATAATTATTATTATTTAAGAAAAAAAATTAATTAATTATTATTATTTAGTTTTATATTTAATTATTATTATTATTAATTAATATATATATATATATATATATAACCACAGCTTTAAAAGGTGATTTTTTTACTTAAAAAATTAAAAGGTGATTTTTTTTATTTAAAATTTTTAAAGTAATGAATTTTTTTTATTTTTTTTTTTAAGAAAACGCTTTGCGAAAAACCTTTATGGATGATAGATGGGATAATATTGCGAATCCCATTACAGATCCTATTTTGGATGAGATTAATAAATTCAAACTGGGATTTCCTCGACTTTAAGGTAGAGATTTCAAGTTTTCTTAACCTCTTAAGCTAATCCTAAAAACTTAATAAAAATTAACTATACAAACATAAAAATATAATAATAAATATTATAAATATAAAATGATATTACAGTCCTTGTAGATCAATGCCTTCCAATTCCATGTCATCCACTTAAGGGTCATCTCCATCTTCCATATTCTGAATCATGACCACGTCTTCCGAGGGTGGTATCTCAGGAGGTGAATCTGAAGTTTTGTGTCTCTTGGATTCCTTCGGATTGGGGGGAGCATAAGAAGATTTACGAGATTTAGGGCTCTTGGAGGATGGTTTAGGAGGATTCTCAACATGGGGTCTTGAGGAATCGAACTTAAATCTTGATAACTATTTCTGGTGGTTGATGTCTTGGCAGGACCAGCAAGAGTGGTGTTGTGCCCTGATCGGTGACGATTGACAATCTTGGTGAATTCTTCCTCACCTTTCTCAGAGTTTGACTTGAGTGACTTAGGAGGATTGAGAAGAGGGAAATATTTGACTTGAGTGACTTAGTTAGTGTCATTAAAGGTCCTGCTATTCTTCCATAGTGTCGAACAAACTTGCAGTAGTAACCTGTCGAACCCAAAAATCCTCTAACATTCTTCAATGTTTTGGGAATCAGCCAGTCCATCATGGCCTTAATCTTGTTAGGGTCTACCTTGACACCTTCATGAGATACAGTATGGTCCAAATACTCTACCTCCTTCACTCCAAAGAAACATTTGGATGGTTTCGCATATAGTTGTTTCTCCTTTAGTAGTTGTAGCACCTTGTCAACATGTCGCACATGATCCTTCCAAGACTTGCTATAGATTAGTATATCATCAAAAAATACTAACACAACTTTTCGAAGCAAGGGCTTGAAAATGGAATTCATCAACCCTTGGAATGTGGAAGGTGCATTTGTAAATCCAAAAGGCATGACCAAAAATTTAGAATGGCCTTCATGAGTTCAGAATGTTGGTTTTGGGATATCTTCTTCCTTCATTATAATCTGATGATACCCTGAACGAAGATCCAACTTTGTGAAATAGATTGATTCATGTAGTTCATCTAACAATTCATGAATGATGGGAATGGGAAACTTATCTTTAATAGTGATCTTGTTGATATCTCTATAATCTGGACACATACGCCATGAGCCATCTTTCTTGAATACCATTACCATTGATGCAGAGTAAGAACTTTGGCTAGGTCTAATAATGCCAACCTCTAACATTTTTTCAACCATGCACTCAATTTCACTCTTTTGGGCATAAGGGTATCTGTATGGCCTAATGTTAGGAGGAACACTCCCAGGAATTAGGTGAATATCATGATCATGATTTCGAGTGGGTGGAAGAACTTTGGGAATATATTCAAATACTTTAGGATGCCTATCAATGATCCCTTGGAGATCTAGAGGAATAGATGGCTTACATGTTTGAACATCTAGTGAGCATAGTTTTGCAGTAACCCCTTGATTTCCCTTTTTCAATAATTTTTTCATGCCATTAGAGCTTATCACCTTACTGGGTTTCCCTGTGATACCTCTTAACTCAATCTATTTTCCTTCCAATGAAAATTTCATGAAAAGTTCTTGAAAATTAAAAGCCACTATTCCTAATTATTGTAACCATTGGATTCCTAGTACAACATCAGCACCAACCATGGGTATAAAAATGATTGGACTACTCATTACATATTCCCCCATAGTAAGATTGATCTTATTGCATTTTCCTGAGATTGCTAGTTCCTCCATCTGCAATCATTACCTAAAACTCTGGTGTTGGATATACAAAGAAATTGAGAGCTTTGGCTAATTTATAGTGAATGAAATTATGAGTACTACCAGAATCAATTAGGACTATTACCTTTTTATTTTTTATATATCCTTCGATCTTAAGGGTTTGAGGAGTGCTAATTCTAGCCAATGCATTACACAATATCGTGGGAGTCAACTCTTCAGATGAAATTGCTTCTACGTTTTCATCTTGAGATGGTTCGTGTTCTTCTTCCTCTTCACAATCTATCTAGAATAATTTCTTCTCACCACACTTATGTCCCTTACTGTACTTGTTGTCACAATTAAACCATAAACCTTTTGCTTTTCTTTCCTCCAATTGTTGAGGTGCCAACCTTGTAGTTTGAGGTGTTTTAGAAGAAGGAGCATTATTCTCTCTATAGATGTTAGGATTGGTCCTTCTAGTAGCCATAGCCATAATTTTACTTTCAACATTTCTTGCCACCCTAAATTCATTCTCCAATGATTTGGGTTCCCAAAGGCGAACCTCATGTTGAATGTTATCCCTTAAAGTTCCTATCAATACATCAATCAAGTGCTCATCTAGGATATTTGTTACCTTTATATTCAATCTTTGGAATTTCTCAATGTGCTCTGTAACTAAACCCTTTTTCTTGAGATTTATCAATTGGCTAAAGAAGGTATTGTTCCTTGTATCCTCATAGTGTGCTATCATTTTTTCCGTTAAAATTGTCCAAGTGACGAGTGATTTGCGATAACAAATCCATCGATACCATACAAATTGATTGGGTTCTAAATATAAAGAATCAATTCGTACCTTTTGTGTATGTGGCACATTATGTAGATCAAAGAATTGCTCCATCTGAAGTATCCATGTGATAGGGTCCTTTCCATCAAACTTCCTCATATCGATCTTAGGAACATGGTTGGTTTTCAACCCAAAGTTGGAGTTTCTCCATTCTTGATTCACCTTCCTTGTGTCCTCATCATGAATTTCATGGGATATATTTTCACTTTCAGGTGACCTCTCTATTAGGAAATTTTTCAATCCTTCCATGATCTCCTCTTTTAAACCATCCATCTTTGTATTTATTGCCTCCAACTTAGCTTCCATCTCTTGTAGTTCATCTTTTGTTACTGTCTTCTTTTGTAAATCATTTATGTCCCTACGCATTTCTTCACCTTCATCAAGAGTCCAAGTAGGATTGTTTTGAGGCTTATTTGGTGTAGAAGTTCCATTTTTTGGTGGCATGTTGGCCAAGTATCACTTTAAACCTTGATTTAGAGGTGGTTCTACTAGATAATATTCCATTTATTGTATCTCCAAAATTTCAGCCCTTCTAAGTATGAAATTTTGTTTTTTGTAGGTCTCTGATATTTGTTCTCTGCAATGCCACAGGTCTGATCAAAATTGGATGTGCCAAGTGGAATTTATGATAACTTCCCCACAACTTGCTGATTTTTTTCCTTTCCAGGAGATGTCACTTGTATAACGTACCCCACACAAAATAATTGACATAAAATTATGAAACTCGTACCAGAACTACTACGGTCTATCCACTATCCAATGCAACTAGTCTCACTCAATTTGTATACTCTAGGAAGAAGTTATGATATTTTACCCGGAACACCTGCTTAAGACTAGGCAATAGGACTAGTCAGATACCCTATATTCCATAGGGTGTATCTACAAATTTATGATGACCCAGAAGTTGAAACTATTACCACATATACCTTACTAATTTATGCAAATATCCTTCAGGGTTCAGGGCTTGAAACATTATATAAAAAAAATTATAGCGAAAATTCCGCAATGTCTCAATTCAGTATGATTCCAAAACCATATCTTAGAAAGGTTGTATCTCTGAAAGTATAAGGCCTCAGGAGATGGAATTTTAACCCAAAGTACCTTGATTCGTCTACTAAATACACTCCAAGACATTCATTCTGAATCATTGTAGAAAACAAGTTATAGTGAAAATTACAAGGTGTCTCATATGTAGTAGTGAAACCCCAAGACCTTGAGCTCTGATACCATATGTTAGGAACCAAATATCAATATAGCATAGAAAAACCTATGAATAAGTACTCAATTCCTTGAAAAAGAGAGAAATTCAGATAATAAGCCTCTTCAAGGGGGAAACCTCCTTATGCCCACATAAATGTTCAATTACAAGATGATTCCAGATGAAAATGTCTCCTTGGTATATATAGGAGACTAGGAGGTATAATTACAATTAATGGATTAAATCCGACATAAATAAAATAACATTACTAATGTGATATGCCCCAATTAATGGGTAATGAGACACAATTTAGGGCTTAACAATTTGTTGAAACATGCCAATGAATTTCCCATGCGTTCACATGCACAAACATGCAACTATATTTAGATTGTGCATGCATGTGCTCTTCAGTGAACATGTTGTGTATCTATATGATTTATTTATGATTAGTTCATGTAATTATGTGATAGATTTTATATATACGAGCATACCCATAGAGGTGAAAGTGAAATGCAGTAAAGTGTGTGAGCGAGATGCAATACTATGGAGTTTGTTGTGTGCATAGAGAGGAGAGGATGGTTGTATGCCTAGGTTGTTTATTGTAATTCTCCCTTGAATAATAAGAATATCGATTATCATTGCCCCATGGTTTTTCCCGCATTGGGTTTTCACATAAATCACTATGTCAATTGTGTGATTTTTGTTCTTGGTTTTATATTATTTTATGTTAGAATCTTGTTATATTTTTTCTTTCACTTCCTAACAAGTGGTATCAGAGCGCAGAGATGAAGGATCAAAGAGCGTAGGAGAAGATAATTTGATTGCTGGATAGAAGAGCAGATTAAACGAGCTGAGTTGAGATGAGTGGAGTGGATCATCCTAGGATGGGTTTTATTACACTGTTATAGGTTGTCCCTCTTACACGATGTGACAGTCGCAGGAACACTTGCGAATTTTCAATTTTTGAGAGGTGTCATGGGTAGTACACAGTGTAACAATTTGGAAGAATTGTCATAGGCTATCCTTTAAAAAGGTGCGACAATTTTCTAGTTGTCACAAGTCATACTCATCGAAAGGTGCAACAACTGTTTAATCCAAAAAAAAATATTTGGAAGGTCAAGGCATGAACGAGATTATAGTGGGTGGAGGATATTAATTTAAAAGGGAAATAGCTGCAAAGTAGCTAGTCCCTGCCTCATTTTGGAATTTGAGTTCTCATTGAAAAATATGAATCACAAGTGTCATTATAATTATTAATGCCACTGTTAAAGAGAAATAAAGTTGTATTTCAAGCCACCGATCACTTGAGGATTTTCTCAAACAATCGATTTTGCAAGCATTTGGGAGCCGCAAGTTTGAGCTTGTCTTCGGGAATGGTTATCACCCATTCTACATTGGATACATTGACCTTCTTGATAATTTATAGTATTATGAATTGTGATATCTTACTTTTTACCTTGGATTTCTTTTATGTATTTAATTATTTTATTTCTATTTATGAATGTTCATTATTTAAATTGATTTGTAGAATTTTGTGATTAATTTATAACCATCATCAAAGATATACCATAAACAGACAAGTGTTGCATGGAATCATAGTCTCTGCCAGGTTGGAATGGGAATAAATGGAGTGCTACGACGAGATTGAGTACAGACACGTGGGAAGCAATTTGAAGTACATGTGGTATCCATGTAGAGGATGACTTTGTGGGGTGTACAGTAGAATATTAAACAAAGGTTGGACCTATTCCATATTTGTGAAGCATAGATATTATAAATTCAAATACAATAGAGTAGGCGTATAAGTAAAATACATTAAAGTAAACTTAGATGAAATGGTTCCAAGATAGTAAAGTTAAACAAAAATGTTGCAAATAACAACAACAAAAAATAACTTCAAATCCAAATACAATAGAATACTAATAATGTCTTGCAACAAAGGTTCCTGGACACAAAAAATTTAGCATTGCCGAATTAGTTTTCTTTGAATGTTATCAAAAAATAATAGATTCTATTCCATCGAAATAACTTCGAAATACACAATTTTTTTATAGTACAGGAAATATTTAACATCTAAAAAAGTATAGAATAGTCAAATACAATAGAACAATAGAACAATAATAATGTCTTGCAACAAAGGTTCTTGGACACAAAAATATTTAGCATTCCCAAAATAGTTTTCTTTGAAATTGATCAAAAAATAATAATGTCCAAGTACAGAATAGTCAAATACAATAGAATGCTAATACAATAGAATACTAATAATGTTCCTGGACACAAAAAATTTAGCCAAATACAATAGAAAACTAATAATGTCTTGAAACAAAAGTTCTTGGACACAAAAAAATAGCATTACCGAATTAGTTTTCTTTGAATTTTATCAAAAAATAACAGACTTTGTTCCATGGAAATAACTTTGAAGTACACAATTTTTTTGATAGTAAAGGAAAGATTTAACATCTAAAAAAGTACAGAACAGTCAAATACAATAGAACACTAATAATGTCTTGCAACAAAGGTTCCTGGACACAAAAAATTTAGCATTCCCGAAACAGTTTTCTTTGAAATTGATCAAAAAATAATAATGTCCAACAACAGAACAATCAAATACAATAGAACACTAATAATTTCTTCCAACAAAGGTTCCTGGACACAAAATATTTAGCATTCCCGAAATAGTTTTCTTTGAAATTTATCAAAAAATAATAATGTCTGTTACATATTACTGGAAATTTAAATGTGTTTGTCATATAGACTGGGATTGGGGCTCCTGCAGACCATAAAAAGAAATAAATACAAGAATTAGGAATGTAGAAAGAAGAAGTGCGCAACAGTTGAGAGGAAGACCTGTAAAAAAGAAATTGAAAGTTATGAGTGTTTGGTTACAGTTTTCTATTTAAAGAGGTATAATAATTGGATTGATAAAGAAAACAAGATGATAGTATAGACTTACTATGAAGCCAATGCGTTTTTGTTGTTGTCGTCGACAGTCATAGAAATCATGTCAACCAGTTGTTGCCCTTCCTAGATGAGGTTGTCCATTCTATGTTGGAACCATTCTTCAATGTAGCTTCTCATGGGGGCCACGTTGATTTCATCCAAGATTTATATGTCGGAAAGGTTGTTTTCTAATTTCCTTAGATCCATTGAAATACTATGCAGACTTTGTTCAATTTCTTCATTATGTGCTGAATAGTCCAGTACCCAGCTCTCGAGCTCATCTACACGATATTCAACTATGCCGTAAAACTTTTCGAAAGACAACCCCTCTAAAATATCAAGTTGTTCATTGAAGGCTTCTTTGGTCATTAACAAGGATTTGAGAATTAAGTTTGGGTCTTGAACCGCGTTGGCACTTCTGGCTAAGTCTATATGGATCGTGTTTGTGAATAATTCTTCCTTTTCTAATATGGCTTGTTTACATGATTTGACAATGAGCTCCAGGTTCTTAACTTTCTTTTGCCAACATGATTGTACGTTTTTGGTCCGCTTTGGTGAGGGGAGATTATCTTGTCTTCTTTTCAGATCCGAGGTGTTGATGGCATGGTTGGAAAAAGGGGTCAACACCTATTCACAGAAACGTTGATCCATTTTTAAATTTGCCTGCAAATGTTCCAACAAATCATTTTCCCTCTTTCGGAAGGAAGATATATTTTGTGATGTTTCCTAGGCTTCAGTAACTAGATGCATTATTTTATTGATGTTATTCTCTACAAGGGCCATAGACGATGCAAGGAGGGTAGAGGATACTTTTATCTTGGTTGCAGTGGTAGCAGGCACATTTTTTGCTACACTACTACATATGGGCGGATTATTCCACGAAAATTTTCCACGCTTCCACTAGTTTCATATTTTTTTTAAACAGGGCGGGATTTTCATCACTATTGCCATGAAAGTTTGTTGCAATATCGACGAAACTCTTAATTTAACTTACTCGGGATTTTCGTCGCTATAGTGACAAAATTTCATGGCAATAACGACGAAAATTTTGTCTATCTCATTGGTTGGCATTAATGGCTAATTGACTATTTTATCTATATATGCGTGACTTTAAAAGACTTTGCGACACTGTTCTTGGCTTTTGTTTGAACTATTTATTTTTTCCATCACCCACCAGTTGAACAAATCCAATTCTCGATCTACATAGCTTGGATTTTGAATTTGCAAGGTTAGTATGTTATTTTTTATTGATGCACTCATTTAACTTGTAATTTTTTTTTCAAATGTTCAAATTGCATTTAGCTTATTTTTTCCTTGATAATATATTTATATAATATGTGTAGTTATACCATATTTCATGTCTTTGGTTTTTGGATATAGTTAGTATATTCTATGGAAAAGGGTATGTGGATTCCATAATATTATAGGTTTATGGAATCCACATACCCTTTTCCCTTCAATTGTAGCTATAATCTCTCCCTCTTTTCATTGATAAAGATATGGAATTGCTCTTGAAACTCAACCCTAATCGGTGAAATGATAGTAATTGATTGCTATATTCCCTACTTTAGTAGGGACTAATAAGATACATAAACATTAACCCTAAACTTATGTTAGGTGTATATGTCGTTATTATATAAAGAAAACATTTGTACACATATGACCTTATTATAAAGATGTTATCTATGTCATCATGATGTTGATCCTCTACACATATGATCACCTTATTATAAA
>SNQJ01S0295003.1:0-10593 GCA_010110895.2 Picea sitchensis | reverse complement strand
AGGTGACCCCTTTGAGTGGGAAAGGGCTGTTGATTATAGCAAAAGGAGGTCAAAAAGGGTGATACTGGCATATAGTTGGAGGTCAATGGTAAGTAGTATGGGCGAAGAACATAGTCAAAACCGGGGACCAACACTCCTGATACTCTTTTTCGAATTTCTATGGCTTGGGATTGAAATATCCTGATATCTATCACCTGGCTTTCGACAAAATTTAATTTGTCCTGTAGCTTCTTTATGAATTCTTCTTGATGGATTTTTTGTGATTGGCTGGTCTGGGCCACCTGTTGTGTTTGTTCGAGATCGGTTTTGAGCTTCTCGATTTCCTTTTGATCAACTTCTCTAGCTTGCTCTATACCTGAATTCGCCTGATCTCTGGAAACTGCCTATGTTGTAGCTAGTTTAGCCTTCAAAGTTTTGATTAAGTAGTTTTTCTTCTTCAACTGATCTTTTAGGGACTCGACAGAATATTGGTTGGCTGTAGCAAAAGCCCCCAATGTCCTTGCTATCTGAGTTGCAAATTCTTTCTTTTTCATGCATTTTCCATCAGCTAAGACTTTAAATTTCTTGGCTACCTTGCCTGCTTCTTGATAAATCTCTTTCTTTACAATGGCCTTTCTCTTCTTATCGAAGAAAAATTCATTCGGAGGAAACTCTTCCACAGCTATGGGTGATAGTTCTTCGCTGAAAATCCATCTAGAATCTAGGACCCCCTTTGTGGATTGTATGGGAGTAACAAAAACGATGGGACTGCCGATCTGCTTCGATGATTTCCCTAGAGTAACAACCGAGGTTGGATTACTTATAGGGTTGGGGGTCTCGGATTCCTGTTTTGGAGCCCCAGTTTGCTTCTTGTTTTCCAATTTTTCTTCTTGGTCAGGTGTCAAATCTTTGGAGCCCTTGGCTTCCATTTTCTGTACATCTGAGGTCATCGGGACTTTACCCTATAAGACTTGAGGAAGGCATCTCCACCGGTGTTCCTGGAATTTGAAAAAATCGGCCATCTCTTCGGGCGACAAGGCTTGTATCTGACTCAAGACCTCTGCATAGGATCTTGCTCCTCGGAAGATATCATGATGAGGAGAATTCTCATGTTCATATCTTTTAAGGCCACAACTATCCATGTGATTACTTACGACCCTGTGTGGGTCATGTTTCTTTAACTCAATGTGGATGAATTTAATATCTTCCAAGGCTACTGCCTCAGCCTTTGCGTGTCCGAAATCTAATAAAGAATAGGTATTCAAATGAATAGGGAAGGGTGGTCATACCTTTTTCAAAAATCCTTTAAGCTCTTTGCTTATGCCACCAATCATGGTTTGCCTAGTGATTTCGCGACAAACTAGCCTATCTTGTATAAATAATGGTAGAGCATATGGCAGAACAGAGGTGCCGAAAACCCTAATGTATGAAAATTCTGCCTCTACATACTAGTCATCCACACTGCTCAGGTTGGCCGCGATGCTATCTGAAATCTTCGGCGGTGGATTATCGAAGATGGTGACATGCATCAACACCATTACCCAATTGAAAATATCGTATATGAACTCTGCGGCCTTATCCTCCCAAAGTTTTGAATGCTAGACATGGATAGGCTCAGCATCAGATGTAGTCCAATTCCTTCTCATTAGGGGAAAAGGCATCATAAAACAAACGGTGTCAATGATATATGTGGACATAAAGAATGAAGTGACCTTCCCATTCGCACTCTGTGTCCGATATTATGTAATCTGAATGGCTATGCTGTCTAACAACAGTTTGGCCTAGTCAAAGGAACAACCTTCAATGACTGTATGAATCATAGGCACCCATGGGAGAAAGAAATGTGTGGTGTCCTCCCTCCCATACAATCTACAGGTCATCATTGCTATGTATTTGAATTGCGGTTCCAGGGAAGAGATTGAATAAAATCTATTACCGTCCGCCCTGAACTTGGTGGGGTGTGAGACCCAATCCTTGATCAGATTAGACAGGCTTCTATTGTATTGCTTGCATTCTTTCTGCTTAAAACCTTCCAGAAACTCAACATTGTGTGAGAAGTTTGGTGTGGGTGACAATTTGTACATAACCTGCAAATGTTCTCGTCTGAAAGTCCCAACGGTCACCTTCTAGTCGCTGATAATGGTTCTGGTCGGGATATCCACATGATCTAATGCCCATTGGATCATATCATAGTAGGGAAGGAGTCATGTCCTAGACGCTATCTTATGAATTTATGCTTGAACAATGATCTTGTATTTGGTGGCCAAATCATCCTTCTCATTATCACTAGAATCATCTGAACAGTTCACCAATTCAGACTGAAGAACCTCGGAGACATATGACCAGGTTCTGATAGAATCAACACTTCGGGGTGAAGTATCGAAAACATTATCTAAGCCTTACCCTGAAGTCTCAACAATCACCTTGGAAGATTTTCGTGGGGCCATGATAGATGATTCTGACTTAGCTCTCCTGCAGTAAAAATGTGTATACATACAAAAAATAGCCATGTGAGAAAAGATTCTTTGCACAAGATAGCAATGAAATTTGAAACTAAGATAGAAAGAACTCTATATCTCAACCATTTAAAACCCCTACGTCCTTACGAACAGAACAATCAAATCATCTTTTGAGAAAGATTTAGCAATAAAAACAAATATATTCATCTGTCACTTCAAATAAATGCTATAGATTTTGACGGTTCACGATACAAGTTGGCGCAAAAACAAATTTAAAATTTAACCCATAGACGGTGCGCGTTAAAATTTGTGTTAATGCACTGATTAATTTGGCTTAGTTTCTTTAATTAGTCTTTCTTTGAAATTTAATCACCTTTTTCGGCATTTTCCGTATCGAGAGATTTCACTGCTATCTTTCAAGCCCTTAAAATCCGAGATCGCGATGACGTGATCTAGTTAAGAAAAAACGTAATTTGGATTAAGCATTTTAATTAATTAGTGTTTAATGATATCGCGACTTCACGACTCGGGGCTACAAAGGTAGAGTTTATTGGAAGAGTGAAAGACGAGTCGCGAAACCCCGATGGCATTTAACTATGGTTTAAAATGACTTACCCTTAACACTAACTCGGGTGACCTTTTGAGCTATCTCACAACTTCTCCTATCGGAGTTATAAAGGTAAGACTTTTCAGGTAACCTGGGTAAGTTTTCAAGGTTGTTTCGCGACTTCACGCATCAGGGCTTGGAAATAGTGTGACTTGTAACTCCCAAAACGTGATATCTCGAGGTATAGAAAAGTGAAAAAGATTGCTCAACAGTTAAATGATAGTGGCTTAGGAGTACAACATACATCGCCACTTCTCATATTGGGGTTACTAAGGTTTTCAGTGAGTAAAGATTACGAAGTAAAAGCCAATTAAAGGTCAACCTTTGATTTTAAAGGTATATTTAAAACAATTGAAAAAAGTGGCTGCAACATAAGCTCCAACTAGGGATTCTGTCTTCCTACAAGACGAGAAGAACAGTAGACGACGTGCCTGTATTGGGTAAATGGAGTCATTGGTTTTACTTCTGCGAAACTTGCTTAAGGAAAGGGGATATAGAGGGAAGAAGAGATTTCATCTTTTACTTCTGAAAATCTTTTCAACACTCAAATATGTTTCAAACTCAACTGCAGTCCCTTTCATGACTTTCTCTTTCTCATTACAGAATTCAGGTTTGCCTTAAGACAATCAAAACAGTCCTAGGAAATCCAACAGATCTTGTGGTTTTTTGGCTTGCATCAAACGAAGTTTATTACATGCTTTTAATTGGGGAGCCCTGTCTGAACTTAGGATGAGGATCTGGTTTCGAGAAAATTGATTACCAGAGTAGAGTGAGATTCATCTATAACAAACTTACAGATATCTCAAACATTGTTTCACTACCAGTGAGGCTGTTCAGTACCCCAGTGAAGTTATCTGGCCCTTTTTTACTGAATTTCCTTTCACCACTTCGGAATATATTTATGCATTTAAATGATGAGACAAGGGAAATCATTTATAAATTTCCTTTCATCATCTCTTTGGACTATATGGGGGCAATCATTTCTGAATTTCCTTTCACCATCTTTCTTATAATTTATTTTTTAGAACACGAAGTGGGGGCAATCAGTTTGTATGAGGGGTGATATCTGTGTAATATTTTGTAGTGGAGGTCTGCCAACTTACCTTGACTACTTGGTACAAACCTTCCTTTAACTTTCACAACACCTTAGCCCACAGGGAAAAATGGGAAAGAATAATTCTAGGGGTCTTCCTTCGAGCAAGCCTCAATCCTTCAAAATTGTTGAAAAACCTAGAATAGTCAGGATCAACCTACACATAACTTTGTTTAGTAAGAGAATGAGGAGTTGTGAAGACCAACTTACTCTCCAAAATATTCTTTACAACTTTCAAAGTTAAAATGTAATCTCTTCTCCCCATGTATGTAAACCCGTAAAGATGCTTGGCTTTTTAAGAAGGTAAGTCTAAAGACAGAAAGAAGGGTGATAGATAGAGATCTGTAAACTGAGACACAGGGGTCAAAAATTAAAACTGACTCTTGAAACCCTTTTTTCAGAGATGCTTCATTTTCTCTGCTTATTTTAGCTACCTCCTATCTTTACTTTAAGTGAAATTCTCAGGACCCAGATCAAGTAGTTGTTCTTTTAATAACCAATCAAGTGAAAACATTATATTTATGAGACCATTATGATGCTTTGGAGACTTTCGTTTTAAAAATAAAATTCTCAGGAAATCGTACCTTTGCCTTACCATTTTATCATAACGGAAAACCTTTTCCATCACCTATTTTTGTCAAATTTATTCTCCGATATATGATTTTTTGTTTACTTATTTCGCTCATTTGGGCTGCAAGCCTGAATCCTGTGAACAAGAAGATATCCTTTTTTTTTTTTTTAAACTAAAAGCATAGAAAATTTCACGTCACTACTTCTACGAAAATCACTGGCCTAATTAATTAATGGTGAAAGTAAAACTAACCAAAGAGAACTTATGAAATAGAAAAAAAACACAAACCAGTATATACAATGAAAATTTGTTGGGAACCAATTATTGCATATAATGTTTTAAATAATTCCCATTGACAAGGGCGTTGAAAATTTTACCATCCATATTTTATAATAGAAATGAATTCTTGCATTTGGGAGCTGCGACTTTGAATGGTCTGTACTAGATATGATTGAATTTACTGTGTTTTGCTGAGTCTTCCTTCTTAGCATCCCATCTCAAGACCAAATCACCAGGGAGAAACTCTCTGTCTTTTGCCTTACGGTCGAATAACGTCTTCATGTCATCTTGGTATTTATGAAACCTTTCATCTACTTCGACCCTGTGCTGTTGTACTTCAATCAGTTGGTTTATCCTTCTTGTGACAGGATTCAGTTCTTCTTTCTCATCTTGCCAAAGTTTCATTACAGGAAGCGCTAGATTTATGGGTAATACCGCATCGGTCTCGTACACCATTTGGAAAGGGGAGGTGCCAATATATTTTTTCATGCCTATCCAGTTCACCCATAAAGCGTATTTCAAATGTACATGCCAAGATTTTTTGTTCTCGTTCAACACTTTCTTAATTATATTGATCAGAATCTTGTTTGAAGATTTGACTAGTCGATTTTCTTGAGGGTAATATGTTGTGGAGTGGCCAAGCATGATATTGTACTTTTGGCAAAAGTTGATCATAGCCATAGATTTAAAAGCCTGGGCATTATTTGTGACTATCTTTTGGGGGAATCCAAACCTAGATAAAATGTTCTCTTCTAGGAAATCTATTACCACCGAATCCGTTGCCCTTCTGGTTGGGATAGCCTCCACCCATTTAGTGAAGTAATCTGTGGCGGTCAGGATCCATTTGTGTTGAATGCTAGAATGGGGGTTAATTTCACCTATAAAATCCAGTTCCCATTGCTGGAAAGGGGATTCCATTTTGACCAGAACCAATGGTAGCACTGGGAGTTTATGCTTACCTGCGAATAGTTGGCACAGGTTGCAATCTTTGACTTTGGCATTGACGTCTGAGAAAAATTTTGGCCAATAATACCCTGCCCTCAGGATCTTATAGGCTGTCGCCCTCCAAGCGTGATGTCCCCCACACACTCCTTCGTGAAATTTACTTATGACCCTCCCTGTTTCTTATTCGACTAGACAAACCAAGAGGAAGCCACGTGGGTCCTTCCAGTACAATTGACTTTTGGATATACAATACTTGACTGCATGTAGTTTTAGTGTCCTGGCTTTGGATGGGGATAAGTCACTCAGGCAATTTAAGGTCAGCAGGTAGGACACTATGTTTTTGTACCAATCTGATGAGGCAAACTTCTCTTCGATTCTGATTTCGCTTGTTGGCTCATCAAGTTCGTTCATGTCCACACCCTCTTCATGTCCATGTAGGCCATTTATACCCAGAGCTCTGAAATTTGATTCATCTAAGAGTTTGGCCAAACCTTGTTCCTTTACTAATATCGTCGGTTTTATCTCCAGGTCAAATTCTTGAATTTTGGCAAGCCACCATCCCCTTTTTCCATCACTGTCGAATTGAACCAAAATATCCTTTACAGAACTGGTGGGTACATACACAATTATCTTGGAATGTAGCACATAGGTTATGAATGCTTTCAACACCTTCACCATAGCATACACTTGTTTTTATGTTATATCGTATTTAAGTTCTGTGTCTCTGAGACTCTTGCTGAAAAAGACTATCGGTTGCTCAAAACCTTCTTCATTTTTCTGGAGGAGTACCATGGTGATTATGTGTTCAGAGGCGAACGAGAAAATAAGAAAATCCTTTAGGTAATCAGGGCTTGCCAGCACAAGTGCCTTGCTTATAACTTTCTTGATGTGTGCAAATGCTTATTTGGCTTCTGTTGTCCATTTCACTTCACTGTTTTTCTTTAGCATATCTGTGATCAATTTCACGATTTCAGCAAAGTTTGGGATAAATCTCCCCCAAAAAATTATTTTTCCTAAGAATGACTGAATTTCTTTTATATTCCTAGGAATATTTATAGTGTCTATAGCCTCAACCCTTTTAGGATTGATTTTAATACTATCTTGAGACACAATATGGCCCAAGAGTTTACCTTCTTGCATGGCAAAGTGAGACTTTTTTGGGTTTAAAGACAATCCAAACCTGCGACAATTTTCAAAAGTTCGCTTGAGATGTATCAAATGATCTTCATCGGATTTAGAGAAAACAGTTAGATCATTGAGATAGATAACCATGAACTTGTCTCTTTCATCGATGAAGGCAATATCCATAGAACGTTGGAAGGTGGAACCTACATTCATTAGACCAAAAGGCATCTTATCATACATAAAAGTACCCCAAGGGGTAGTAAAATATGTTTTCTCTTTATCTTGTTCATTTACGACAATTTGATTATACCCAAAGAACCCGTCGATCATCGACATCCTATTTGCCCCAACTACCTTTTCTAAAATGTGATCCATTTTTGGTAGAGGGTAGTTATCTTTGAGGGAAGACTTATTCATATTTCTAAAATCAACACACAGTCTAATCTGCCCACTCTTCTTTCTGACTGAGACCAGGTTGGCTACCTAATCGGAGTATCTCAGAGGTACTATTATTTTTGCATCCAAGAGCTTTTTAACTTCCTTTTTGACCACAGGAAATAAAATAGGGTTGATCTGTCTGAGTTTTTGTCTAAAGGGTTTGACACTAGGTTTTAGGGGTATCTTGTGTTCGATCACAGCGGTGTCATAGGTTCTCATCTCTTCGTAAGACCAAGTGAAAACATCTTTATACTGTCCAAGCAAGTCTTTATACTTTCTTTTTACCTCAGGAGGAAGGTACTTTGATATTTTTACCATCCTAGGTTCTTCTTTGGTCCCTACATCGTAGTCTTCAACCTCTTCTAGTTGGGGTTGTAGAGTGGATTTCAAGGGTATATCATTCTGATCGAACAACCTCTCCAGGGGGATCATTCCTTTCGAAATCTGATTGTTCTTTAGAACTAACATGCGATGATTCACAATATTTTCCTGGAACTCTTGAGGGTCCTCTCCCTCTTGCATGATCCATGTGTGATCATTTTGATTCTCTTGATCAATGTGAGTTTCAGAGAAGTCATCTACTACTTCGAGGAACTTCCTGATCTGTTCATCATCCTCAAAAACCTGCCAGTGTTGTATGTTGTTTGGGATGGATGGTCTGTGCCTTACCCCTATGTGGTATTTTAATTTAAAAGTTGTAGGGGGGGAGAACGTTGAGGCTACCTTGGCTAACGAATCAGCCTGCAAGTTTTCGGCGCGTGGGATGAAGTGGAGATTTACAGATGAGAAGAAATTTTCCATTAGATCCCAGGCACAATTTCTGTACGATCTCAATCTTGGGTTCTTGGCCTGGTATTGTCGATTTATCTATTTGACTATCAACTCTGCGTCTCCATATACTTCCAGTTTCTTTATGTTTAGCTTCCTGGCAGCTTCCAATCCTAATACTAAGGTTTCATACTCGCATACATTGTTGGTGTAGTCTATATCCCATTGAAGCCTGTAAGAGAAAGGGACAACAAATTTATTTTCAAGTGCCACAAAAAGTACTCCTGCACCTTCTCCTTCACACGACAGGGGACCATCAAAAAACATTTTCCAGATCCCAGTACTATGCATACTTTCGTTCATATTTCTGGATTCTTTCTCATCTATGTAATTTTATTCTGTGCAACTATCTATACCATCATCAAAAGACAAAATAAAATTTCCTAGATCTTGATCAGCAATGTAAACAGGAAAATTATTAGGATTATGAGGATCCTCACTGTGTAGGCTAACCTCATTTCCCTGTATAACTGAGTAAGTTTTCCACCAAACACAGGAATTGTGGCATAAGTCATGTCCAGTTGGAGGGACCCCCCAAGTTTGGCTCTCCATGACCTAGATAGCAGTAAGTCGTATTTTGGGGGTATATCAACAATAACTACATCCATCAGGACACTTTTGACTGGGACATGTGCAAGGGTGACTACTAAATATTTAATCATACCCATGCACTTAACTCTTCTCAAATCGAAAGAGTAGAGATCTTCATAAGGCATGGTGATCTCGAGGCCTAGTCTATCCATAATAGTTTTGGGCATCACATTATGTGAAGCTCCAGAGTCTAGTATACAGTTATGTAGCAGTCGATCATGCACATTTAGGGTGATATAGAAAGGAGTGACGGTGTCTCTGACACCCTCGAAATGTGGACCAAAAGTGATATTGGGCTTATCATCTTCCGAATTTATCACATCGGATTGACTTTCTTGATCTGAACAACCTATCACTTTGGTTATCTGCTTTCGATATGCAGGATTGTTTGCTAATTCAACCAAAGGGATCTATATTTTGATCCTATTTATCTCAGTTTCAAAACTAAAACCACCACTACCTTTGTTCATTTCTTTGGTTGAAACCTCAGACTCTTTCTTCTCCAACTTATTTGTCTGAGCTGCTTTATTACTTGTGAGTTTATTTACCAGTGTTTGTGTCTCAGCTGTCTTGATTTCCCTTGTTTGGGTCTCAACCTCCTTCGTTTTGGGATCCAACAAGTCTGCCCCTTTTATTTTGTTATTAGATATCTCAGTCTCTTTTGGCACAGGCACGTATACTTCACCTCTAGGGAGAATTTTCTTGGGTTGAGGAATCAACGCAGGTTTGTTTTTAGACCTCACGTTATACCTAGGTTGGATCTCAACCATTACAGAATCGGTCATTTCTTGACATACAGTGAAATCAATGTTGTTTATATCATCATATTCATTTGATGGTTGCTGTGTGTTTAAAGACTTCTCATATTCTTCTTTAGTTACATAAGGCTGAGTGTAGTCATCACCCAAATTTGTCACATCTTCTTCCAGACCCTCGAAATCTTCCAGGTCATTTCCTCCTATAAAATTTTCATTTTTTAAAGGGGTTTGAATTTTTTGGTCTTCATTTTTAATCTGCCTTTGTTGATTTTGAGGATTGGGGTTTCTTTTGAATTCTCTTTTAATGAAAGGGCCAACCTTGGATTGGTCTACCTCCATTATGGAGATCTTATTCGACAACTCCTTAATTATCCTAGCCATATCATCCATTTTGTCGTCTGTGGATCTATTAGACCCTGAGGGTCCCGCTTGTTCCCTAAAATGTCTGGTTTCTTGGTTTCCCGTTTCTACCTTAGCTTTCAACTTGCCAGAATCCATCATGTTAGATTTGATTTCCACAGCATCATCCTGCATTTGGGTTAAGGTAGCCCCTCTCCTTTCTCTTAAGAGAAGGGCAAAATCGGGTTCGAAAGCTCCTGCAAAGGTTACCTTGGTGGCAGGTTGGGGTGGTTTGACTTCAGTTGGGATCTTATTATAGATCTTGTTAAATCTTTGAATAAATTCCATAACTGTTTCCAAATTCTTTTTCTTTAAATATCCAAACTCGGTCAAATAATACAAGTGGTATTTTATTTTGACCCATTGTCTAAGGAAGGAGTCTTCTAGGGCATCGTAGGATAATATCGATCCTATGGGTAGGCTTTGAAACCAGGTTCATACCTATTGTTCAAGGATAAATTCGTGAGTGCGGACACAGACCAATCTCCCCAGATCCACCTGGATCTGGAACAAACTGTGAC
>SNQJ01S0295002.1:0-10821 GCA_010110895.2 Picea sitchensis | reverse complement strand
CTTATTTAAAGATGCCCATATGTTGTCCTACAAATGTATAATCTGCCAAAAGGCTACAGGATGGGTGAAAAAGGCATCTTTCCCTTTGTAGCATATTACTGTAGATGCACCTTTTCAGCAATGGGGCCTATACATCATAGGACCAATTAATCCCTCTTCTTCGCAGCAACAAAAGTATATCCTTACAACAATAGAATATTTTATAATATCCTCTAAAGAAGTACCTTTGAAAGTGGTCAACACCAATCAGGTAGTGTATTTTCCGAACTCCCATATCATCGCTTGATTCGGCATTACTGAATTTCTGTTTTTTTATAATGCTTCTTATTTTGCATCCCTCGATATGAATGTTTTCGCTCTAGAAAAAGGGATTAAACTAAAGTATTATGCCAGCTACTACCCTCAAGGGAATGGTCTAGCAGAATAAACAAACAATAATTTAATCAAAATTATCAAAAGGACAGTTTCATAAAATCACAAGAATTGACACAATGCACTGTATAATGCACTCTGGGCTGATAGGGTAACTCCAAAAGATTCTTTTTGTAATTCCCCTTTCTTCCTTGTTTACGAAAGAGAAGACATTCTCTCCCCGCATCTCTTATTTCCTTCTCTCCATTTATCGCAGAAAGTCCAAGAAGAAGAGTGTCCTCCTCTAGAAAACCAGATAAATGCTTTGTTAAAACTAGAAGAGGTGAGAACACAAGCTAAATAGAAACATGATCAATGCCAACAAATTCTGAAGAGCTCGTTCGATTCAAATTCTTCTTCTGATAGGAATTTTGATGTTGGATATTTGGTTCTCAAGTGGGACAAATCCCACAACAGTAAGGGGGAACACACCAAGTTCCAAAACCTGTGGCTGGGACCATTTGTAATTTCTGAAAAATTGGGTCCCAGCTCTTTCTGTCTGAATAATTTGAAGGGACAACGAGACACTTTCCCAATGAATGGATAGACTCTCAAGAGGTATTTCACCTGATGATTTATGTTCCACCCTTTTATAAATATTTTTAATTTTTTCTTTTCTATTTTTCTTTTGGTTCTTTTCATTTTTCTTGATTTTGATTTGTTTTGTAAATAATTATGTCTGAGTCACCATTGTTGCGTCCCTTTCGTCACCTAAATGAGCAAAATAAGCATGCTTACAAGTCTAGTTGGGTTAGCTGGACAAGATAGCAGTGAATGCAAGTGTTAGAAACATCAAGCATAAGAAATAAGCAAAGAACTAAGCTAATAACAATAAAAGAAACTAAGTTAGAGTGCATAATGGAAATATAACAAGAAAATAAACAACATGTATGCCACCAATGGATAAGTTGAATTAGTGGGAAAACACCAAAGAGAAAGGGAGATTATGGGTCCCCTCTTCCTCGAAGGGAGGGCTCTTGAACCCCCAATGATTGAGMTCTTCTTACAAGTAGGAAACTAAAAGGAAATGGTGAAGAAAATCCAAAGCACATTCACTCAAGAGGTGATATGAATGGCTAAATGAAATGATGCTTGTATGCTCTTGATGAGGAAAGAGGATCCTCCAAGAGAATATAGGCAGCATAACAATACAAATGAATTCCTTGAAAATATAGTGCACCCGTGGCCTCTTTTTATAGCAAAGATTTGAGGCATTATTCAAATAGTCTTTAGTGTGAAAAGGGGGCTCTTTAGGGCACCCTTAGGTCTTTGACCAACCCCCCACTCGGATTCAGCTCGGATTTGGGTGTCAAATCGATTTGGGAGATGAACCAGAAGTGGGTGGAAGGTCGACCAAAATCATAAATGCGTCATTCTGAGGTGTGCACAGAATTTTGCATCCACAATCATGCATCGGGCGCATTTGAGCTTTTCTGACGTTATTTGACTGTTGCATGTGCGCGTGCTGCTTTTGTATCCTTAGCACATGCTGATTTCTTAACCAATTGTATAGTTTTGTGCCCTTTGGAAATGCATTTTCTAGGCCATGGATGAACTAATGGGTGTTTTGAAGATGTTGGATTCCTGTAACCATTTGCGGATGAAATTCCAGTGATAACAGATGCCCCCTGATGTGTAAGGGTAAGAGCATATGTATAGCTGAAATACATCAATGTTTCTTCTAATGAGAGTGCCTATTTAAGAAAGAGCACTGTGGGGAATTTCAAGAGAAACCCATTGGAGGGAGAGGAGAACTGGTGGGACCTAAACCTTTCGCAAGGTGTGAAAAATAAAAACTATGTACAAACAAGGCGGGCATGTCCCATGCTCGTGTCATGTAACTCAAAAATGTGTAATACAATAATTGAAACTGTGTGTTGGTGTAGATGACTGCAACGCCCTCGGGGGTGTGTTGATAATAGAAGAGGACAATTTGGATGGTGAACAAACTCTGAAAAATAGGTGAGGACACCTGTAAGAAGTGTCGATGATACACAGGTATTGATAGCATAGAAATTTTCAGAGGTCTTCGACAAATATATAAAAAACAACTGCAATAGTCGCAAAGTAAGACCCACTGCAACATGATAAGCTGTCGAATTCAAATGTCGCGGGGGTCAATCATAGCAGAGATCAATGAAGGTTCTCTCTATGCCATCCAATACACCTCATTGTGAAGGTAACGAGAGTCAAGATATTGTCACCCATCTGGAAACTGTGTTGATGTCGACAGGAAGGGAGACACGACACCAAGAAGAAAAGGGCTTCATGAAATCCACATGGTAAGATCAAGGACTGAGGAGATACATGGATGAAGTCAAGATGTGGTGAGACTCAAGAATTCTTTTGGTTGGGGATATTTATGAAAGATAAGTGGCAGCAACCGTGGAACTGAATCTAGTGTCAGGGGGACGACTAGACTAGGGTTAAGTTGTGCCAGAGGCATGGAAAAGTGGACAAACGCAGATATTAGGGGTAAATGGACTATGGGATATTCAGGGTTAATGAATGATGTCAACAGGAGGAGAAGGTAATGAATGCCCCAATCAAGGGTGAAATGGGGTGCTTCTGTCAGAAAAGGAAGTTCGCGAAGGGTGACGACAAAAATCTATGTAGGCTAGAAACATAGGATTTTTACAATTACCAAATAAATAAAGAATAATTGGGGATGAGCATACAGATACAAAAATGGGTGCCTCGGTGTAATATGGCTTGGTCTGTGAGGGCACAAGTTGCGTGGAAAATAAGTGAAGGGTGGGGTTCCCATAGGTGGGTTTCTGTATGAGGTTAAATGAATGGAGGGCAATCTGCAGATGGGAAAATAGATGGTGGAGGAGATGGAGGGATAATTGATATTGTGGAGGTGCAGTCAAAATGTGAATCATGATGAGATTACTCGGGAGTCCATTATGGGGAGGTTAGCAAAATGAGGAGAAGGAGCATGCGGCTAATTCTTGGGAATGCAAAGACTATGAGGACTCCCAGCGCTAGGGGGTGAAAGCAACATGAGTGTCAAAATGTCAAGGGGTACTATGAATGGGACAACTCATGTGGGGAAGAGTGCTATCGGTTGACAATACTGAAATGCAATGGAGGTGTGAGTACCACAAAGTCGTATGGGGGGACCTTAGAGGAAAATATCGGAGGGTGTCATTGGGAGATGTAATTGATATTCAGAGGGAATGATTACATGCCAATAGCGATTTTATACCTGAAAGGGCCGTACTGATTTGTGGTGACCAAGTACCTGCACACATGAAAACCAAATACCCGATGTGACCAATATCTGAAGATGAAGGAAATATAATGATTATTTGATAATTTTGAACATAAGCATGCATACCTGGGTGTGATGTGAGAAAAATGCTCCTCGGGGGCCGAGGATGGATGGTGGCATGGGGAATGTGACTGTGTAGGTGGTGGGATCCTGGTCTCATGGCTGAAGATAGATCAGAAAATAGACACTCAAAGCTCTTGGAATGGAGGATGAAAGTTTGGCAAAAGGGACTATATATAGTTGTAGGGCCCACATTTCCATCTCATTTGTACATGTTGCCAAAGTGATTGGATGAGTGATTTGAGGAGAGATTTGGAGGTTCTGGGAGATCAAGCCTGCTTTTTCAGGATCAATGAGTTTTAGGTTAGTGGTTGTATCCTCCTACACAGTATCTATGGGTTCTTTTTGGCGTAGGGCTTGTATGAATGGTCGTACAAGGAGGTTTTGTGAGGGTGTCCCCCCCAGTGCACAGGCGATCGAGTGTTTTGCGCGCACAAGTGTGCGACTGTAATTTGAAGAGCCACACACAGGGGTGCCCAAATGGGGAAAACAGGAACGCATGGGATGCGTGCTTGTGCAAAGCGTAGCAACGCATTGATACACGGGTGTGTTCCTAAAAGTTGCGCATGTGTGCACAATTGTGGGGCAGACAAGCGCGCTAGGGTGCGTGTATGTTGATGTGATAGGGGCGCATGGGTGTGCCCCTATATGGCTAATAGCTATTCATGAGTGTGTGACTGTGAGGTGAAGAGTCGCACATATGTGTGTGTCTGTGAGGAAAATGGCTGTGCTTTTGAGGCAAAGATAAAGGGTGTAAAAAAATACTCTTTTTGGAGATTTTGATGTTTTTATGAGTTTTGATGGCTGATCAAATCCTATATGTGTGGATGTAGGATACCAGTTGACGATGTCGATCCATTGGAGGGAGAGGGATTGGGCACGTCTGAGAGAGGCAACCAAAGATGAGGAGTCGTCTGTATGGGGTGCTTTGGTAGCTTGCAGGTTGCTGAAGTTTTTTGAGTGCTCACTAGTGAGGGAACATGAGTATTTGTTGCAGTTCCTGATTTCAATGTGGAGTCTGGGGATGTAGTGTTTCATTGTTTGTGGTGAGCACCTGGCATTCTCTACTATAGACGATGTATACTTTTTGACTAGGCTCCTATTTTGGGGAACCCTTCTACTAGTGGAGCCTATGGTACCCAGAGATGGAAAATTGGTTGTCTTAGCCTAGACCTACTCTTCGGGGGAGAACTTCATGTCAGGCTCAGTGGTGAGTATTAGGGCGATGGACACCCTTATGCATTGGTGCATGACATCGATGTTATAACCCTAAATTGCACCAGACATGCTTACCTGGAATCATGCCATCTCATTTACCTTCTTTTCCAAGCCACTACTGAATAGCTTCTTAAAAAACACTCTTTTTGAAGGCATACATGCCCTGCTCCACTACTGCATGCGTGTGTATGTTGGATGACCCACTACAACCTGTGTATACCTAGAAATCAAGAACAATGGAAATTTGTAGATGGAACACACAGTTTTGGGTAAGTTAACTAAATTGTTTGACCACCCATAGTCGGTCACTTGACCAAATACCTAGCCCTTTATAGCCTATAAAAGAAGGGGTAGGGGTCCCATTTAGAAGAAGGAAAATCATAGAAAAGAAACTATACCCTATTTAGTATTCCCCTTGCCCCAACCTTTTGCAACTATTGTGTGAAGAGAAGCATATACAGAAGCAGTTGGAGCATAGTTGAAGAGGAGCCCAGGACCATATTCGAGGAGCAATGGCTGATCTCACTATTGTAAGGTTACTCTTGTGAAATTAATAAACGAAGTACTTTTCCCATCCCACCATATGAGATTGTCAATATTTAAATTTGATTATATTTTGATAGAATCACTAACCCATTAGTTTATAGATTATATGCATGTGGAGTTGTTTGTTTGTCTTTTATGAATGCAGATCAGCATTGGGAGGAGAGTTGCAGTCAAGGAGAAACCAAGCGTTAAAGGGATCGAAATCTAACATAGAAACGAAGGTACGATAACATGATCTCTTTAACCTTGTATTTGCATATGGATAATGGGGTTTATGATTGGGATGTTGGTAAGAAGTAGGAGACTTTAGGTCATTTCTGCATGCATGATAAAATCCTTAATGCTAGTCTGTAGGAGGTATTTCCCACCCACAAAATAATTGGCAACCATACTGGGGATATCTCTAAGGTTCTTGGGGATACTTGTTGGGTAATTTAAATTGGTTTTATTATCGTTTTTATGAGTTTCTGCAAAAGTATGAGCTAGTAGAGATTCTGGTCTTCCATACCARTACTCCCTGCTTTCTTCACTTGGTTTCTTTTTCTTTTCTGGGAAGCTACATAGCCATACATGGCCTATATAAGGCCTACACACATATATACGTGCCCTGAATTCACCCAGCCTGCGTACATACGCTGGCTGCTGAAGGATCAATAGCATGTCTGAGTCCAGAAAATTTCTTTTTGAAGAGAGGCAATCATCCTCTTCCCTGTCAAAAGTGATCCTTCTCAGGGGTTTTCTGGATCTAGCTTTGGGTCTCTATTGTTGTAGTTTGTAGCCTAGGTATAACCTTATATTATATTTTCTTTCTCAAGTTTCCTTGTATTTTTTTTTGTTAAAGTAAGTTTTTGTACCTTTAAGGGGTTCTAGTCTTCAATACCAGTACTCCCTGCCTGAGAAAAGTTGATTGTCTTGCTTCTTTTAAGGAGAAACAAAGGCACAAACGGCCTGTAGTGGGCATGCTTGTGTGCATACGCGTACTATCTTTGGGCAGCCTGTGTGCATACGGTGGTTGTTGAAGTGATGGTCGCCTGTTTGTCTAGAAAATTTTGAGGAGGCAGTCATCCTCTTCCCTGTCAAGTTTTTACTTCACAGGTTTTTCTTGTTTCTTTCTGGTATCTTTCATAAGTTGTTTTAGCCTAGCTTGTTAGTTCTCTTTCTTTCTTGGCATTTTCCTTGCATTGTTATTTGAAAAAGAAAAAGAAATTAGCATAGTGTTGTTTTTTCTTCTCATCTTAAAAGCATTTCAAAAGAAAAATAAGAAAGATAATCCTTCTTTGCTAGTGTTCTTACAAGTTAATTTTTTGCAAGAATCTTAACAACATTAATTACACTACTATACCCTTTTTGAGTAAATCAAGCTAGTAAAAATAACGCTAATTAAAATTTACTAGACTTTATGTTTGTAGGGTCCATCAACTAGATTAGGCTAGAGCCTTGATTTAGGTTGGAGAGGAAAATCTTCAAGGCTATAAAACAAACATATAATTCTATGCTAAGGAGTGTAGAAGTCTAGTAATCTAGAAATTATCTGGGACCCCCCTCTAACACAAGGGATAAACACGAGTTTGGGTGTAGAAAGGTAGCAGAGATAACCCCTCCAAAGTTGGACCAAGCGTAGTGGGGAACACATATAGAGGACTTGTCTTGGGATTCCGTTGATCGCATTTGCCACAGAGCTTCGTGGGTCTCGAATCCGTTCGAGGTCCTCAGTCATCTTCTGGAACACTTTCTTTTGATACCCTTGATAGGTTTTAGGCTTGATACCCTTCTAATTTCATTCCACCCGACTTTCGACTGTACCCACTTGGTGATTGTTCACAAGTTGGCAACCTATTTGCCTTTATTTTAGGGACTTAGAAGGTGACCACGGGGGTATACCGTAGTACCTAGGACAGACATTGGGCCACAATTTATAGAGTATACCCAGAGGGTGATTCCATATTCGAGTTTCACTTGCACCGGTAAGTTTCTCTAGTGTTGGTTGGTGTAACTGTTCTTCCAACTAGTTAGTCGTTTTCTTGATTTTCCTTTAGGAACTTTTAGTGTGTGCTCTATGCTCCCTAGTTTTCCATAGTGAGTTAGTCAGTTATTTCTTTGGATATCTGACCTAAGGTGGTAGACCACCCACTCCATCAGTCGTGAGGACTTTTAGGTCTTCTGCTTAGAAACATGGAGCCACCTCTGTATAGGCGTTGTTTTTATAGAACTGTTTCTTCAGAGTCAGTGTGTGAGAATTTTACGGATTTGAACGATCCTTCAAGGGGAGAACCTGTGCATAATATATTCATGGATAAAGTTCATGGAGATACCAACCAAGGAGCCCCTTCACAAGGGGATTCTTGTGCTTTTCCCTTCTTCAAAAACATTGGTGTCCCTTTGATGGCCACTTTGTACATTCCTCAGTTGAATGTGGGATTACCGGTTTGTTTGGGTACCATTCCAAATGTTCCGAATGCTATTGAAGCTTCTCAGTTAAGCACCTTAAGTCATGGGCACCCTATTGATGTTTCTTCATCAGTAAAGTCTTCTCCTCCTCCTTCTCCCGCCTTTGGTGAAAGTACAATTACTAGTAATTGGAAGTCTAAACGAAATAGAAAGAGGAAGAATAGGAAGAAGAAACCACCAACCTCTGCGAGTCATGTTGGAAATAGGTCGACAACCTCTGCAACTCACATTGAAGACTAGCACCCAGCCTTTACAAGTTATGTTGGGGGCACACACCCACCCTCTGCAAGTCATGTTGGGGGAAAGAGTCCAATCACTGCTAGTCATACCGATAATAGGTCTGTAGCCTCTGTAAGTCATGTTGAAGATGTGCAACCAACCACTGCTAGTCATGCTGGGGGCATTGATTCTATTGAGAAGCCTAGACGGATAGGACATAAACCTAAGTTCCCTTGTAATATTTGGAAGGGAGATCACCTTACTCATTTGTGCCCTAGCCTTCCAGAGGCATGAAGATTGTGTTCCCTGTCTGCAAGCTCTTATGATTCCGAGTCTTCTGAGGTTTCGTTGCAGTCTATTTAACCATTGGTTGAGAAAGTGGTCATGCTAATGCAGTCATTAGCTGATCGTAGTCCTATTTTGGGGGGTGAGGTGACTTATACTTTGTAGTCTCTTAGCCTATTCAACCATTGGTTGAGAAAGTGGTCATGTTGATGTAGTCATCGACTGATCCCACTCCTCTTTTGAGGGGTGAGGTACCTTTAGACCATGTAGTCTCACAGCCTATGTAGTCATTGGTTGAGAAAGTGGTCACGCTATCATGATCTTTGGCTAATCCCACTCTTCTCTTAGAGAGATTTGATTCTACCAAAGTGGTCACGTCGATGCCATCTTTGACTGATCCCACTCCTCTCTTTAGGAGTGAAGTGTCTACCGACTATGTTTTTAGCATTTCCAGTTCCGTACTTTCAGAACAAGGAGGAATTCCGCTCTCTCCGAGAACACCCCCTCTAATCCCTAGGATGGTTTCCTTTGATTGGAATGATCTTGTTGAGCCCCGTCTTCCTTCTTATGCACCTTTTCAAGTAAGGGTTGAAGTTAATTCAACAAACATATATCGATGTATTGTGGATGAAGGATCCTCTGCAAGTATTTTATCCACCTTGGTTTGGAAAGTCTTGGGATCTCCCAAGCTTGTGTCTACTTCACATGAGTTGTTGGTGTTTGATCGATGACCTAGTGAATATTTGGGGGTTCTTCCTTAGTTTCCTATCTTGTTAGGTGGGAATATTGTCCATGTCGATGTTATAGTGGTGCAAGGCCCGTTAGATTCCAGTATGCTTCTCGGGCGCGATTATGTAAATGCTATGAACGTTGTGGTATCTACGCTCTTCTGGGTGATGCATTTTCCTCACAATGGAAGCATTCTCACTATTGACCAGCTGGCATCTGATAATCACCATCCTAATTCAACGTTAGTTTAGGATGCCCCTTTATATGTTCCTAGTGTTCTTGTAGACTCCACCTCACCACTGGTTAATTATGTGGCGTCTTATCCTCGATGTTCAATTTCTTCTGAGCAGGAACCTGTGCAATCATGTTTTCCTTCTCGAGATTTGGAATCAAAAATTGATCCATTGGTTTATCCAATGGGGGCATGGGAGCCCTTGATTCCCCCTCTTGGTCTAAGTGGGATTGAGTATCCTTCTGAGTCTAATCTCCTTGTTTGAAGATCCTCAAGCCCTCATGCTTCTGACTCTTCACTAATAGACTATGCCAGTCCCGGCTAGAACCTCCATCGTCATATGGAGTATGGTCATATTACTTCATCCTTTGGGACTGTCGACCCTCGTTTGTGTGATTTCTTGGGTTTTGAATTGCCTTCAGATGAGGCTATCCTTGAAGCCATGACTACGGTTTCTATACCACGGGAGGAATTACACCATGGTTTGTGTTTTCTTCCCTTTTGGGAGACTTTCCAAGTTGACTATCAAAGATACTCTTTCTCTGAGCCTAGCAATGGGCTCTACCTGAACTAGTTTCATACATGAGTCATAGCCCCCACAGGTCTTCTTTTAAGCCCTTTTCATACCCTCTAAAAATGAAAATATTGTTGAGCGATATTGTTGACCTTCATGCTCGCTAAATTGAAATTTGATGTCACATCTGTCCGATGGTAGTTTACCCCTTTTTTGGTCCGGATGGTCAACTGTACGAACACAGGTATACTCTAGGAGTTTCGGTTCCGTAGAAGAGTATTCTTAGGTATGATTTTAACCCATTTTTGAGCTCGAGGGACTAAATTTATGAAAAAGAAATCCCCATGGAGTCCATAGTTAAGCTCTTTTCAGACTCCCTAAAATTGAAAATATCGCTAAGTGACCTTATTCTTTCATTAAATTGGTCTAGAAGAACATTCCTGATGAAGTCCATAGTTAAGCTTTTTTCAGACTCTTTAAAAATGAAAAAATGGTCGAGTGATCTTGTCTTTATCACACTTGTTAAAATTGTTTTGAATAGACGTTTGTTTGGTGCTAGTTTACCCCTTTTTTAAGCCGACTAGACTATCTTCGAAAAAGGTACCCCAATGGAGTCTCCTTTTACGCTTTTTTAGACTCTCTAAATATGAAAAACCGTCGAGTTTATTTTCTCTTGGCTCGTTAAAATTACATCGAAGGACGTTACGATTGTGTGTCTTATTAATCGCATTTGCATACCTATGTATTTGGCCTAATGCTGGCTCGATGTTGCTCTCAACTGAACCATCTGAAGCATGCCTTATACGCAAGCCCTATAACACTTTGCCTTTGTGTCTTGACACCTTTGGCCCATGGAGGATTTTTCCCCAGTGTCCTTTTCCT
>SNQJ01S0295000.1:0-10635 GCA_010110895.2 Picea sitchensis | reverse complement strand
AGAACATTTTCTTCCTTGGTATTCTTGTTCCCAATTCTGACTATGCCTTTTCCAATGATTTTAGTTGAATCATCATTTCCGAAGGAGACTAATCCATCTCTTTCCTTTATTAATGTAAGAAAAATGTCTGTCTCACCTATCATGTGTTTTGAACAGTCACTTTCAACATACCAACCGTGTTTCATCTAATTATCTTCTAGAGCGAGTGTGCATTCTTCATTGCTATACTGATTTTGCTTTATTATCCATGTCCTTTTCTAGGGTTCCTGTATGTGACTGTTGTTGTTCTGTTGTGGTTCTCTAGGAGGGAATGTCATTCTGCAATATTTGGCCATGTGTGCAAAGTTGTTACATTTGTAGCATTCCACTTCAGTGCTCAAAGATTCAAACATGTTGTAACTTCTTCTCCGTGTTTCACTAGGCCTTCTTGGATAACACTTTTGTGTATGACTTTCAAAGTTGTTTATGGTCATGTTGTTATCTCTGCGATTCACAGCTTTATGTCCAAAATTATTACATGCATAACATAAAAAAAAAAATATAGTTTGATACCTAGGAGTTGAAGATCTTTTGAAAGGAGATACTCTTATGAATCCTTCTTCTTCATGAGGCCTATTTGTTTCTGTCAGTCATTGATTCTGGCATCTGAATCTCCTCGGTGGAGGAGTGTCCTTGTAATTTTCTTTGTAGACCTTCCTATCCCTTTTGATTGTTTCTGCATAGATTTTTGGATATGTTTCTTGTTCTGTTGTTTTGGAGCTTGATCCCTTTTTCGTCTGATTGTATCCAAGTACGGACTTGTCATGATGAGTTTTTTGACTACTAATAATGTCATTCAAAGATTTTGAGTTGTTCTGCATATTTTTCTTTTGAAGATCCTTTTTTTATGTGAAAATGTTTTCTTCCAAATTTCCAATGATAATGTCTCTTCCTTCTATTTTTCCTTTGAGTGCTTCTTCAATTTGAACCTTCAAATTTGTGATAATTTGTTCTAGTTCCTTAGTGTCTTCTTTCTTGTCTAGTTTCGCTTGTAGTTTCTTGTTTTTCTTCTTTTCTCTTATGATAACTTCTATGTCACACAACAATTCTTCTCGGTAGTCAAATTCTGCCTCTTCATATACTTCTTTGGCCTCTTCATATTATTCTTTAGAGTCTTCTTTATAAAAGTATTCTACTGCAATGAATAGAACTCTTTCTTCCTCACTATCACTAACTTCATCTTCATCTGATGATGAGATGTCTTCTTTGGTGCATAAGCTTTTATTGAAAACTTTCTTTGTGGTTCATTTGCCTTTATATGTTTGTTTTCTATTTGAGTAACCTTCATAATTTCTCTTCTTCTTATGAGTACATTTGTTAGAAAAATGACCAATACCATCACAATTAAAACAAATCAAAGGCAGCTTACCTCTATACCTGTCGTTGGTTCTCTTGTTCAATTTTCTGACAAAGTTGGTCACTTCTTCATCATCTTTCGAGACGTCACTGTTGTTGCTATGTTCTTTTTATTTTTTCTTTCCCTTTTGCTTTGACCTTTTGGATGCTTTGAAGGATGCTTATTTTATATCTGGATTTTCCTATTCAATTCTCATTTCATATGTTGTGAAGATTCCATGTAGTTCATCCATGCTTATTGAGTTTAGATCTTCTCTTTCTTCTAGTGATGATATGTTAGGGTCAAATATCATAGGAAGAGATCTTAATACCTTCTGAACAATTGCAGATTCTTTGATTTATTCTCCCAATCCCAAGATTGCATTTTGTTGTGCCTCTTTTGTCACCTAAATGAGCAAAACAGAGGTGCTTACAATCTTAGTTGGGTTAGCTAAGCAATACGGTTATAAAGGAAAAGGGTTAGAGAAAGAAACATCAAAGAACAACTAAGAATTAAACTAAAAAATAAAAGAACAACTAAACTATTGAGCATAAGGACATAAGAACAAAAAACCAATAAGACTCATGTCACCAATGGAAACGATTATATTAGTGAAAGAAAACACCAAGAAGAAAGAGGACTATGAGTCCCGTCTTCCTCCAAGGGAGGGCTCTTGGACCCCCACAAATAATCTCTTCTTACAACTTTGAATGAAATGGAGAAAGAATCTCAAACTAATCCACTCAAGAGGTGAGATGGATTGCCCAATGTAATGGTGCTAGTATACTCTTGATGAAAATAGAGGATTCCTCAAGAGAATAGAAGCAGCATAACTTTGCTAATGAATTCCTTGAAAATGAAGTGCACCCATGGCCTTGTTTTATAGAACCTCTTTGAGGTATTGTGCAACCATCTTGTAGTGTGAAAAGAGGCTATTTAGGGCATTTTTAGGTCTTTGAACAACCATCCAGTCGGATTCAGCCGTGATTTGGGTGTCAAATCAACTTCGAAGCTGAACCAGAAGTGGGTGGGAGGCCGATCAATCTCATAAATGCGCCATTCTCATATGTGCTTGGATTTTAGTGACCACAATCATGCATCGTGAGCATGTGCATTTTTCCTGCATTTCTGGATTGTGCATGTGCACGCGTGCCCTGCGTAGTTATAGCGCATCTTAATTTTATCATTGGTTGTATAGTTTTGGACCTTTTGGAAATTATTTTGTGGTACTTTTGGTCCATGGGTGACCTCATAACTGTTTGATGATGCTGGATTCTTGTAACCATTTACGAACGAAATTTCAATGATAACAGATGCCCACTGATGGATGAGGTTAGGAGCATACGTATAGCCAAAATTCATCAATGTTTCTTCTACTGAGATTGTCATTGTAAGAGAGAGAGATAGTGAAAGTGTCAAGAGTTACCTGTTGGAGGGAGAAAGGAACCGGTAGGACCCAACCTTCCATAAGGTGTGTAAAAATAAATGTGTACAAACGCGGTAGGCATGCCCCATGCTCGTGTCATGTAACTCAAAAAAGAATGGTTTTGTACAGTAATTAAAACTGTGTGTTGATGCAGATCATTGCAGCACCCTCAGGGGCGGTTTTGATAAAGGCAGAGGATAAATCTGATGAGGAACATACTCTGAATAGTAGGCAAGGATACCTGTAAGAAGTATCATGGATGTTGTGGGCATTGATAGCCCAACCAAGTTCAAAGGTCTTCGGCAAATATAAGAAACAACTGAAATAGTCGCAAAAGTAAGACCCACCGTAACATGAGAAAGTGTTGAAGTCGAATGTTATGGGGGTCAATGACAGCAGGGAGCAATTGTGGTTCTCCCTGTGTCATCTGAGACCTCTCATTGGAAAGGTAATGAGAGTCAAGATATTGTTGCCCTTTTGGAAGCTGTGTTGATGTCGACAAAAGGGGGATGTGAATCCAAGAAGCAAAGGGCTTAGTGAAATCTATTAGGTGAGGTTAGGAACTAAGGAGGTACATGGATGAAATCAAGATGTATGAAGACTCAAGACTACCCTTGGTTGGGGGTATGTGCGAAGTATAAGTGGCCACAACCGTTCAACTAGGTCGAGTGTCAGGGGGACAATAAGACATGGGATAAGTTGTTCCATAGGTGGGACAAAGTGAACAAACTCAGAGGGCAGAGGTAAGTGGCCAGTGGGATACTCAGAGTATATGGACGATGTCAATAGGGGTAGATGGTAAGGAGTGCCCCAACCAAGGACGACATGGGTTGCATTTTTCAAAAAGAGAAGAAGGTCGTCAAAGGTGATGACAAAAAGATATGTAAATGATGGAAACAAAGGTTTTTTACAATTTATAAAGAATAATTTGGGATGAGTGTACAAATCCAAAAACGGGTGCCCCAATGTAATATGGTTGAGCTGGTGAGGGCGCAATTTGCTTGGAGAATTGGTGGAGGTTGGGGGCCCCCATAGGTGGGTTTCTGTATGAGGAAGATGAAATGGAGGGAAATTTGTGGATGGGAAAAATGATTGTGGATGAAATAGAGGGTTAATGATACTGCAGAGGTGCAGTCAAAATAGAACCTTGAAGAGATAATCTGGGAGTCCATTAGGAAAACTAGCAAAATGAGGAGAAGGAGTATGTTTCTGATTCACGACATGATGTAAGACTATCGAGACTCCCATCCCTAAAGGGTTGAAAAACAACATGAGTGTCAAAGTGCCAAAGGGTATTGTGAATGGGACAACTCGTGTGGGGGAGAGTGCTACCAGGTGATAGTACCTAAAATGAAATGGAGGTGTTAGTACTGCAGAGCTGGAGATGGGGATCCTAAAGGAAAATTTCAGAGGGTGTGACTGGAGATGCAATTGAGAATCATAGGGAATGATTACATTCCAGTGTTGATTATATACCTAAAGGGGTTGTGTTGATGTATGATGACTAAGTACCTGCCCACATAAAAACCAAATACTCGACATGAACAATATCTGAAGAGAATCGAACATACAAGCATTTATTTGATAATTTTGAACATGAGCATGAGTACCTGGACGGGGTATGAAAAAAATGGCGCCCCGAGGGCTAAGGATAAAAATGGCCTGGGGACTGTCTTGATGTAGATGACGGGATGTTAATCCCATGGCTGAATATGGATAAAAAAATGGACACCCGGAGCTCCCGAAATGGTGTTTGGAAGTTTGGCGGAAAGGCCTATATATAGCTGTAGGGGTGGTGAATGCGGTTTTGTATTGATCGGCTGGGTGGATTTGGATTTGATTATAACCAGAGAAAGAATCCATGAAGGACAGAGCCTCGTGGCCTATGCAGTCATCGATAATTTGATCAATGAAAGGCATTGGAAAGTTGTCTTTGGGACATGCATGATTGAGATCGTGAAAGTTTGTGCAGACGCGGATAGTGACCTATTTTTTGTTAATGGGTACAGGGTTCGAAACCCATGAGGTATAGGCAATGGGGTAGATGAACCCATCAATGTGTAATTTTTCAATCTCGTCTTTAATGGCCGCTTCTTTAGATGGGTGTAGAGATAATTATTTTTGACGAGCTGATGTAATGTCAAGCCAGGTGTTGATGCAATGTTCGAAAATAGAGGGATCAAGGCCAGGCATCTCTGTGTATGACCAAGCAAAAATATCTCGATATTCTTGGAAGAGGGATTTATAGGCGGTAATTTCTTGAGGAGTGCATGTGGAACCAATGGTGATTTCCTCAACGACCCCATTTTTAACGAAAATATCGATTTTGATGGTCAGGGAAATGTTGGCCATGTTGCCTTCTTCAAAAGCATCAGGGGAAAGAATGGGGTTGTTGAACCAGTCGATATGCCCCGATGGGATAAAATCCTTGGTTTCGACTGTGTATATGGGGTGTTGGTTAGGAGGTGTGGATGCTTCATGTGGAAAGAAGAGTGCTCTATGGTGTAGCACATCCCATGGGTAGCTAGGGGTGTTCAACTCTTCGAGTATGTCCTCATCACAATGGAATTGGCAGCAATACAAGGGATCGTAAAGAGTGATATCGGTGACTGTCACCATGTGGTTTTTATTTGGTGATGAATAAGTAGGGGGAACAATGCAATGAGATTGCGATGATTTGCTTGGCATAAACCAAATATCGAGGCACTAAGGAGTACCAGTGGTAGTTGGATGTAAAAATTTTGTAGGGAAATGAACGGGAGAATTGGGGGGATTTGGGGGTAAATCCTCGGATAAGTCATCCAATAAGCATGGAGGAATAGGGAGTGCCTCTAGTTCAGGAGAAATGATATGAAGAATCTCAAGTGGTGAGGTAAGGTCAACCATCGATTTTGTAGGGGGTGTAGGGGTTTGAATCAGGGTCATTTGGTGTTGCATGTATTCAATGATCATAGGACATTGATATGTAAAATGATCTAAGGATTCACATAGAGAGAAAGGGCATCTCATACATTCATTGACTAAAGTCGTGACATAATGGATGTCAGTGATGTTTGGTAGGGATGATGTAGCTAGGTTGGGTTTGTGCTGGAAGCTTTGGCGTACTGCAACTAATGTCTACCAGAAGTGAGGTAGTGTTGGGAAATGGTGTGTATAATGGCCATATTCTGAACATATAGCACAAGAGAATTTGGTTCGCAGCCCTTTTCTACTTGAGTTAGGGGAGGTAGCGGGGAGGTAGAGGCAGTACTTGCTATAGTGGTGGGTGGTGATGGTGTTTGATTAAGGGGAATTAGGTTACGTAACTCGGGTAGAGATGGGAATTTGTTGGTTGGGTGTCCATATTTCTCACATAGCGCACAAGGAGGTTGGATGCATGGGGGAAGTGGAGCTTTGGGCTCCCCAGCTGTGGCAGGGAGGTTAGTGAGTGGGGGTGTAGAGGGTATGGTGGGAGTGAGTATGGGAATCATTATTGGGATTCCTTTTGTTTTGGGGGGGAGGGATGGTTGAGGAACCATCTCTGGTGGATGTAAATACCAAACTAGAATTGCCAACACCATATTGGGGAGGGTAAGCATTGCGGCTACTTCGAAAGCTTGTACACCAAGTGGAGGGTAGAAGAAGGGGATTTGAGTAATGTCTTGGGGAACTGTCTCCCAAAATGGGATATGGCCTTGGAGAGAGGTGAAATCATTAACTGGTGGAGTCGACGAGTTCACAGGAGGCTCATGAGGGGGGAGCTCTGTGACTAGTGGGATGTCAGATATGATAGAAGCCTCCCTAGGAGGAAGGGTATCCTCTATGTCAGTTCCGTTGGACGATACGATGCATACTTGATTGGAAGGATGAAGGAGAAGTCGTGCACCATGGTAAGTTCCTAACAATGATGGGTCTTTGAAAATTTTGGGACCCATTTCGATGAGTGGGTATGCATCATGACTCGTNTAAAGACCCATCATTGTTAGGAACTTACCATGGTGCACGACTTCTCCTTCATCCTTCCGTTGGACGATACGATGCATACTTGATTGGAAGGATGAAGGAGAAGTCGTGCACCATGGTAAGTTCCTAACAATGATGGGTCTTTGAAAATTTTGGGACCCATTTCGATGAGTGGGTATGCATCATGACTCGTGTGGATGAGAGGGAGAATGTTATTGATGTTGGAAGAAGGGTTAGGCTCGTAATGTGAAACTTGGTCAATGGTAATGATCTTCCCATTATTGGGGAACATCATTGTTCGAAAGACGGAAGAGGCAACTGCCTTCATAGCATACATGTAGCTACGACTGAACAAGATATTATAATCTAGTGGGGCATCGATAACTTCAATGTCGATGAGAATGGTCTTGCCCCCAAGTTCTATAGGGACATTTTGGAAGATCCCTTCGGGAGAAGATGGTCATCTTTCATAAGCTCTTAAGGTAATGGTAGATGGTATGAGTTCAGGGGAACCAAGTTTCTACCATACAAAATTGGACATAATGCATGTGGATGCACCTATGAACTGTAATGTTCTGAATTTTTACAAGGATTTGAAAAGAGATTAGAGTGGGAAGGCGAGGTTCTCCACTGTAGAGATCAAATGTGATGAGTTGAGTATCTGCGGGGTCAACTGCCCCCAAGGTGGAAAGTAATGATTTCCGCTGAGTGGGACAAGTTTGAAGGACTTCTAAGACTAACATGGCAGCCGAGGATTGTGCTAAGTCATCGACCAAACTGTAATTATGAGCCTCCCTAGCCTGGGGGTTGTGGGCTATCCTACGCAATGGGATGTGAGGGATGCGAAGAGGTGTTTCGGCGTTAGGGCGAGGAATCACCAACAAGGGTCTCGTTGGTGCTGGGATTGTTTTTGGGGGAATGTGAGGAGACTCAGTGGGTGCACGGTATTGACGATTATGTGTTTGTAGAAGGATTTCTTCCTCATTGGTGAGGAGGATAGTATGATCTGCGGGATTGTTTGGATTGAGGTATTGTCCCAACTGTGGTGGGGTAGGCTACGTGTCCTGTTGGGTGTTCATCACACCTTGGTGTGGAATGGGATTTTGTAGCATGGCTGGGGGTGGTTGTTGCATGTATTGTTGTGGGGCCTGCTGAGGGGTAGGTGGTGCTGGAGAGTGTGGTATACTTCCTGAGTCTTTCATTCGTTTAAAATCAGTGATTTGGGGACAATGATGAGTATAATGACAGAACTCACCACAAAGGGTGCAAGGGAAGGTGGTTCTAATAGTATTATTATTTCTCCCTTGATGTCGATTGTTATTTCCCCCCTGGGGGTTCTGATTCCCTTGATTCTGGTTGCCCCAGTAGGTTGGTTTTGTTGGGGGTGATTCTCGCCTTGACCTGGGTTTCTATTGTTCATGTTTTTTCCTTTCTTTTTGGCATTATTCAACTGATGGGTCAGATTTTCCGTATTCAACTGTTTGAAATTTTGATATTGTTGAAGGGGAGAGGGTTGAACAAAATTCACCCCAGCATGAGGGTGTGGGGTAGCCATGGGTTATGGAGGACAGGGAATGGAAAGTACAAATTTTGTGGGAGTTGTGATCCGTAAGGTACATAGGAAGGCATGGCACTTTCGCTAGTACTTAGAGTATAAGCTAAGGTAGAGGGAGTACCAGGACTTGTTTGGATAGGTGGGTGTATTGGGGGTGCCGGATGTGGCCCACTGATGGGTGAAGGACTAGTAACATGGTATGGGTGTTGATAAGGGGGTGGGGGGTAATAAGAGGTTCCCCCATATATCAGCAGATATTAAGGTGTTCCATACATTTGTGGTTGTTGGGGTTGTGGACTATGGTGCGTGGTATTACCAATCAATCCATCTGCCGAGTGAGACATCCTGGGTTTGTCTTGACCGAATGGCACAGGTTTTGGGAGATCAAGAAGTAATGTGTATAAGTACCTTGATTGTGAATAGATGAGGTCGTATTGTTGATCCTTACTGGTGGCTTATTCTTCTAATTAAGGGAAGGTGGAAGCTACATTTTTACCGAGGAGAGAGACAAGTGATCTGAGAAACCAGTCAAGACACTGTTGTTTGGTGGTTTCGGCTTTGCACAAACTAAGTTGTCTACGCCACTCATAAATGTGATCAGTGATATGTGTGGCTAAGTTTTGTTTAAAATTAGAGAGTAGTTCAAGACCATTGTCATGGCAGATTGGTAATTGGAAGAAGGTAAAAAATGCTTTGGCCAAGGACTCCAAAGTCACATGGGACCCCGATTTTTCATCTACATACCATTTGGATGATGGGCCAGTGAGTGTGCATTGAAATAATCGTAGTCTGATGGAATCATTCATCATGTTGTTGGAAGAGCACCATAGGTGGAAAGTCATGACATGGTTGGCAGGGTCATACCCTGCCTTTCCTTCAAACTTGGGGATGTCTGAAGGTATTTTGGTAGGCATTACAGGCCATGTGTGCTCATGCAATATAGGATCATTTGTGAATTTTCTTAAATTTGGTATGTTAAGAGAGGCCAAATATGGCATCTGGAGTGGTGGCAGAGGATTAGTTCCAGCCATTTGTTCTGTGAACCTGACCCTTGAGGGGGGCTAGGTGGGTTGGTACTCCCCCCTTGAGAGCAAGTTGGCCCCCCACTTTCATTTAAAGGAGAGTGAGTGGACGGTGGAACTTGGGAAGTGGACCCAAGTAAGGTGGAACCAAGCAAAGTTGATCCTAAGACAGTGGCACTCATAGGAGTGTCATAAGGTGGGGCTGATGAGTTGGCGAGACTAGTAAATCCCCCTAAAATAGGAGGGAGGTTTAGCAAGCATCTAGAATGACGGGGATTCTGTGGGTCCTCTATGATGTCTGACTAGCTGAGTGGATGTGTGAAAATTGTGGTGAGAGTAATAAATAAACAAGAGCCTTTGTTGCAAATTTTGAGCTTTACACGATATATCTCTAAATAAAAAATGTAATCAAAAGCGAATCATACATCAAGTGTTTTGAAAAAGAAGCATATATGTAGATAAGTGGGTTTTGTCCATGTGGGGAATCAAAGAAAACAAATGCTCATGTCCTAAAAGACGTAACGTCCTTCCTCTCAAATAGCATTGGACCTTCCAATAGTACTCAACAATGGGGTCTGAAGTCATTGGAAGAGAAACTAGTGAAGGATGAAGTAATCAGTTATAATGAGGGGTAAATGGGGCATATCCTGAAAGAGTTGGTGATAGTTCCCAATAGCCACAGAAAATCCGATCAAGGTGCAATTGCAGCTCACAATTGCCACCTGGGTAGATGTCCTAAAATTTGGTCACTAGGTACCTCGGTCAAAGTGCGGCATTTAGATTTTCGGCCTAAGAAATGGGTCACGGGATGGATCCCGTCCAAGAGGTGGGTGCCTCAAGAACAAATGGACCTTGGCCTTCAACCCTTCACAGGTATCTCCCTACCTTATGGTGTTAGGAAGACTTGACTTGGAGGATTTTCAGTTCCCTATTTGACAACTTCTATTGTTTTGACAATGTGAGAACCAGATAACGGGGAGTTATTTGGATGCCTATCCCTGAAATCCTACCTAGACTAAAAGAATTCTTTTGGCACCTCCTGTGGAAGAAAACTTAGTGAGTTTTTAGAAAAAAATTAGATGTGGTTGTTTGAGAGATTGGGGGTGTGAACCAACCTCATTGAAATTAAATGGGAGTGGATAGTTTCATCAAGAAAGAGTGGGGTGTTTCAAAATCCCTTTGGAGGAAACTTACTTTGACCTCCACGTTTCGAGAGGAAAACTATGTGAGTGATAAGTGACTTTTGTGTGTGAATGAGTGAAAGTGTGCCAATGTTTTAATGAATTAGGTGTCACCTTGCTGCATGTGGACTTCG
>SNQJ01S0294999.1:0-10594 GCA_010110895.2 Picea sitchensis | reverse complement strand
TCTCTGGGTGCAACCACACGTTCGACCACTACCTCAAGGTGTCCCCATGGCTCCAGGTAAAGCCCTCACGAGAATTGAACCTTGCCCAACGGTGAAAAACTCCTCGCTTTCCACCATTGGATCCAACCCCTTTGGGCTAAAAGGTATGCGGGCTTGGCCCAGTTAAGCTTTCTGCAGCTAGACCACGTCCTTGCTCAGGTTTGAGCACAAGACCTGACCTTCGTTGCAAGAACGACTTTACCATCCATCCGCCTCCGCCGACCTTGTCAATGTACTAACTTACCCCAACGAGGCCAACATGAATTTTGACACTTCATCTTCTAGGGCTAGGTTTTTGGATGTCCAGGGTTTTGGAATTCATGTTTATCATAAAAAGGCCTTCAGAGCCTCATTGTAATCATCTTCTTGTGAATGAGCATAACCGTCACAACTCTTCTCAAAGATAAAGGTGCCACCATTCTGGCGAGTCTTGCACTGTATTTTTATAATCTCTGTACATTTATTTCATTAACATAAATCATGTATTGTTGTATTTCTCTATTTCTAGCAATTTTAATGTATATTTCATTGTGATATCTCTTCTTTCTTTTTGTTTCGAAAATAATCCGGATCAGTGGTATTAGAATAGGTTGCTCTTGATCGCTTTTCAGTGAATGTCCCCAACGAGGTCCGAGTATAGAAAGTTGGGTCTCGAGCTTGTCTCTCTTGAGGACAATACCTCTCACACACCCAAGAAACCATCGATGGCGGCAGGAAATAAAAACGACGGAGCGAAAAATTCTATTAACCTATTGCTTGAGAAATCTCTTGCACGACAGAGGGACGAAATGATAGAGAATTTTTCCCACATCCTTCAATGCCTACCGATAGAAATAGTAACATCTTCATCAAGCAACCACTTTGGAGGAGAATCTCCCTTCAAGGTACAAGTTAATTTTGATATTCTTGTATTTGAAGGTCAAATAGATGTGGATGCCTTAGAAAAATTGTTGAATTTGCTAGAAGGTTATTTCTCTATTCACAATTTTTCTGACAGGGAAAATATCACCTTTGCACTCCTCAAGGATCTCCCCCATGTCAAACATTGGTGAGAAAATTACTGGGAGAAAAGTTCCACGGAGGAATCTGGAATATATGGGGCCAAGCCCACTTGGTATTATTTTGTGGATGTGGTCAAGGAACAATACTACCCTATTGATAACTATGAAGACCAATACATGAGATGGATGACACTGCGGTAAGAGAAGAGCCAAACAATGTTAGATTTCACAAATACTTTCCATACCTTATGCACCAAGCTGGGTATCAAAGACTTTGAGCGACATCTGGTTCTGAAATACCGTGGGGATTTTCATAGGTACATCCAAATGAAAATGGATTTCCTAAACATCTCATCAATGGGAGCTTTCTATCGATATGATGTCAAAATTGAGCAGAAATTTAGGCACCAGAACAAATGGGAATTCGGGTTTGCAAATACGCAACAACCAAAGCATGGTAAAGACGACCCTAACCAACAATCTCCTGAAAACTAGTCCAATACAAAGGAAAAGAAGGGTAAAGGAAAGATGAATTATGACACTGGGAAGTGGTGCGACTTCCAAAAATTCCCCTAGCACAACACTGATGAATGTCGCTCGAAAAAATCATTGGTGGCTGAGGTCTAAGACAAGGAACCGAACCCTGATTCAGAATCTGATCCAGAAAATATTGAAAAAAGATAGATCATCAACACAAACCCCACTGCTACTATCACAACTACAACAATTCAACTAGAAGAACCAGTAGATCCTGAAGAGGGGGAGTGCCTCTTCTATTCACAGATGTGTGTGAAGGGGACCCCATTGCATTTCATTATTGATAGTGGAAGCCAAAAGAACCTCATCTCAGTTGAGGTCATCAAACAGTTGGGGTTGTCGACAACACCACACCTGCAGTCATACAACATCGGGTGGCTTCACCAGGGAAGAGATCTCCATGTCAACCATCAGTGTCTTTTGTCCTATGGCATCCAACCCTTCAAGGATGATGTAGTGTGTGATGTTTCCCCTCTTGATGTCTGTGATGTTTTTTTGGGCCAACCATATATGTGCAAACACCACGTTGTTTATGAGTCTCGACCCTATAGTGTCATTGTTACTCTGGGGGGTCAGCTCTACAAGATACCAGAGGTAGTTCTGAATATTGTTCCACCAAAACAATGACGCAAGGTAATCTCTCATACTGCAAAATTCATCCTCTTCACAGCCTGTTCAAAGGATGCACATAAGGCCACTACAACCTCAACACCTTATATCCAACAAAAGAAGATTGCATAAGAGCAAGAATATATTGTTCCTTCACCTACAATGGTTCCTATACAATGCCCCATCAAGCCCAGAGGTAACAGGTTGCTGGAACAGATGCAACCCCGACTACAACAAGTTTGTGACATCCTTCCATAGACCAAGCAGTGCAACTTCTCCAACAAGGCACACATCTCACCAAGATTCATATTCACAAAACACTTTCTCCTCTTCCCTGGGCGCTCAACGCAATGGAGACCATTGCTTCCTAAGGGGGGAGGATTGATCCATGTGGATACTAGTGGCCATCCATCTGTTCCAAATTCCAACTTGCTCATCTTGACAATTTTCAATTCAGTACGTTTCTTTGTAATGGGTATAATTATTTGTAATTATGGTTTCTGCACTTACGGGGCTATCTTGAAGCCGTACACAGCATCCAGGTGGATATTGGTGGCCGCCTACCTATTCCAAATGGCTTATGTTGGAATTTTTCATGTCAGTACATCTTTCTATACTTCCAGGGCCGTTTTGGGGCTCTAAACAATGTTTTCTTGGCTTGCCACAGTCTAATTGTAGATAGAGTTAGAGTTTGAGAACAAAATGCGTAGTTCTCGAAAAGACATTTCCAATGGGCTATCACATGCCTAAAACAGAGATTGTATGAAAAAGTTACTACCCTGGGAATTTAATGTACTAACTTACCCTAACAGGGCCCACGTGACGTTTGGCACTTCATCTCCTAGGGTTAGGTTTTTGGATGTCTACGATTTTGGCATTCATTTTTATCATAAAAAGGCCTTCAGAGCCTCATTGTAATCATCTTCTTTCGAATGAGTGTAGCTGTCACATCTCTTCTCGGAGATAAAGCTGCCACCATTCTATCAAGTCTTGCACTATGTATTTTTATAGTATATGTACATTTCTTTCATTGATAGAAAAAATGTATTTTTGTATTTCTCTGTTTGATGCAATTTTTATGTGTGTTTAATTGTAATATCTATGCTTTTTTGTTCCAAAAATAATCTAGATCATTGTCCATCATCATATACCAAATCATAGAGTTGCATGTTGCTTAGAACAAAGAAAACAACATTTACTTTGTGTGCGCTAGCTACAATGGTACAACTAGAACACAAATACTGATGGCAACAAGCTAGTATAACTTGCGTGCACAAGGGTTTTGCTAGTGTGAAGGTCATGTTTAGGGGTCTACATTCCCTTAAACTCAATTGTAGGAATCACGCCTAGATATGAGGCCTAATTAGACTCTTCACTGTTTGAGGTAGCATGATTCTCGAGATTGATGATCCGACAAGTTTCAATGGCTTTAATTTCGGTTTTGGGATAGTTTCCTTTGTACCTAGATGTATTTTTTTTTAGTTTATTTCTTTAGTATTCAAATGTGCAAATAACTTAAATAACTAGGTTCTGAGGAACACCTAGCGTAGGATAACATTTTCCAACAACATGTAAACAACACCCTACCTTAATTAGTATTAACAATAATATTATTATCAATCAAGCAACATGTATTGTCTAAGAAAGAGGAGAATATGAAATAAATCACACATGGGGAAAACAAATAGCTAGAAATAATTATGATTATTGTTCATGTGTGTAACATTAAAACATATGCAACATTAAAACATATGCAACATTAAAACATCATCAATTTTATGCCAATATCCATTCAACAATCACAATCATTCAGGATAACTTAACATAATCACAATCTTAATAAAACACTTGCAGTTGATAACTTTATGCAAAACAATTCACAAATCATGTTTATCCATAAGCTTGGAAGAAAATTTCTTTCGACTCTGTATGAGATTCAATATTAAATTTCAAAATAATTCTTCATCTATTTCTCCCATTCTTGCAAAAAAAACCATTGACCCTTCAGAATGAGGTCGATGTCATCATTTATATAAAAATCTATCCATGCAAAATAGTTTCAACATTTACTTAAAGTAGAGAAAACAAAATGTAGAGTGGACTTAGTCCACGTGTAAGCTATCAGTGATCTCCAGTCAAATCAAATGATTTTCTCTGTCGTATTTAGACCACTGGGAAAATATATTTTCGCAGGAATGGAATTATGGAAATCAATGTTGCTCCATTGGTGTTCTAAGTTTGTCTTTCATTTCAACCACCCATTTTTTAAACTAGACCACTTTGGAACCCAAGTTCCGCAGGATTGCTTACACTACCGTTTTCACATCGGTGAGCTTCTTCACTTGTCCTTTTTCCAAATTTTTAATCTCGAGAAAGTCATCTTCAAACTTTCAATCACGTTCTTCAAACTGCTTGACTATGTTGCTCAAGTTTTCACGGGCGTCGAATTCTGGGAATTGAATATTTCTCTTTTTTTGGTTTATTTTATCCCAATTTTTGAGAAATTCTTCCCACCTTTCCTGCATCTTCTATTGTGGTTCCACCACTAGCTGTGTCCAATATTTCATTGCCTTTTGGAATCTAGACAAAATTTTATCCGTGATCATCCTAATGCCATACTCCTCATTTACTCAGCCCTTTTGAATTTATCTGACATATTCAACTTGAGCCAAAGTCTTGTGGGACCTCTCAGGCCACCTCATCATGTCCTTATGTGCTATCAGGCCAACCAAGGTCTCTTCCTGATAGTCAACAACTCAGGCCACAAAGACTTCCCTTTCCAATTTAAGTTGATTTTATATCTCTTTGAGTTGAATCCTTATGAATTTGATCTCATGCGTGGTTTCTTGATAATATCCGATCTGATGTATACGATGCACAAGTTCTTCCCTCATGGAATATTCTTCCCGCTCATCTTCTCTTTCTCTATCGATGGTAGCACTAGATATATCTATTCCATCTCCTAGTAATTCACTCACTTTGGATTGTCTAGTGTCCAACAAGGTTTCTTCCATAGTAATCATTAGAGCACTATCCAAAGTAACCCTTCTCTTCTTTCCAGGCCTCATGACTATTACTTGTATTTTTATAGCATAAGTGATTTCTTAGACATCGACCACTTCATCTATAGGTTCCAGAATTGGTTGGTCACCCCATGAGAGGGAATTTCCTAGACTACCTGGAGTGTGAAAGTGTTCAAGATTTGGTCTCTTTCCTTTGTCAGTTAATGCCATCTGGTTGGTGATGTCCCTTTCTTGATCTAGTATTGTTGAAGGTTTCCCTACTTCACATTCCATTTCCATTTCTATATTGGTGGGAAACTCTTCTATTTGTTCGATATCAATGGTGCTTCTAGGCACATCCTCTATTGTTTCTTCTAAGGAAGGTGTTGAAATTCTGGGTGTAGAATGCATTGGAGGTCTTGTTGTGGTTCTTTCAGAGTCCTTATAAACCTCCTCTTCTCCATCATCCTTACCTCTACAAGTGTTATTTCTAAGTTGATCTTCAACATATGGATTTTCTTCTTCTTCTTCTTTATTCAGGGCGTTTTCCTTCGAAATGGTACTTCCACTGTTACCTTCATATTTATCCTATAGAAATTCCTCCTACTCTTTGTCTTGTGACTCATTATGGTCTTTTTTACCACTTTCCCCTTCAGCTCAAGGTTGTGAACCTTTTCTTAAGGGAGTGGTAGCATCTCCAGTTGTATTCAAACCTATTTCCACATTCAAGGACTGCAACCTTAGGGGTACTTGGGTGTTTAGTATTTATATAGTTGCTTCATTGAAAATGGGGATTGTGGTGTCTATATCCTCACTATCATCAGTATAAATTGTAATTATATCAACAATCATTGGTGTGACTCCACTTAGGATCGATGATGTTGTCGAAATTGCATTTGTTGGTTCAGGTTCTGGTTTCCCTACCTGTACCTTCTCCACATCTTGTTGTTCATTATTTCCCTTTGGTGAAGCATCCCTTGGGGATGTTAATTCCCCTTCTCCCATATGTCTTACTAAAGTTATTTTTGGTGGCTCTAATAATTTAACAATACGCTAATGCCCTTGCTCACTAAATACCCTTTATGCTTATGCTAAGATTACTTGTATTTCAACTCTTCTTGTTGATTGCTCTGTGTTTTCATTTTTTGCTTGAATAATAGACTCTGTAGTATGTTCTAGCCATTCTAATTGTTCATCCCCATACATTTCCATAAATCGATTTAATTATGGTTTCTCCTTCCTTCGTAGGGCTTCCTCCCAATCTAGATCATTTTCAATTAAGATCTCATCTTCAAAATTGTCATGTGCATACGACTAGTGAGATACTACTTGATTAACATGTTGGGTCACTAAGTTATTGGGGTCATGTTTCCTGTATATTCCAATGTAAAACCTGTACTCCACCTCATTTTGAGCTTCGTTCCTAACTTGTGTGGTGTCCTTTACAAAATGATATCCTACATATAATCCATATGGAATGAATGCTCTTTTCTTGTCCTTCACTAGGGAGGCATTGAGGCCTTGCAATATAGTTTGATAGAAAATCGTCCCAAGCACTAGCCAATCCAGCACATGAGATTGCAGTAGGTGTGGGGCCCCGAAGGCTCCAAAAATCCTAAGGTAAGTACTTCTCTCTTCTAGGTAAAAATTCCCCTATCCTGGATATGACATTTCTTGTGACATCTGAAAGCCTCAGATATTTTTTCTTGAAAATTAGTGAGTATACTCGAGCCAAGAATCCATCACAGATTGTAGTGTATGACTTCTTATACCTATTTTCTCACAAGACACTAAAATAAACATGGAATGGAAACTCTGAAACATTCGAACTAAATTTTAATCTTGTAAACATGTTTCTAGTGCATATTTCATCTAATAGATAGGATGCCATGGAAAAAGCATGGCTTCCTCTACTCTGGTACTCAACTGTTTAGAGATAATATCACCTTAGTAAAAAATTATTCCGGATATAGATATTGTATATGCCAGGGGAATCCATGCTTCTGAGAACTTGGAGCAATACTTTTTTCCATACAACTGACAAATTAAGGCCATCAAGAGCATGTAGGGATCTCTAAAGTTCATTGTGTTGTACCATCCTGAAGCTCTATTTACAAATTTCTTATCTTCCTTCCACCATGATGCCAACAATTGACCAGTGTTATGGATATTATATAATTTGACCACAAAGTCAGTGTTTATCCTGGCTTCGAGCTCCCTGAGTTTATAATATTTTCTTATCTCTACTGGTAGGAAAATGCCAACACATTACCCATCCAAATTGTTTATTAAGAATTTTTCATCATCGGTTTGGTGAATGACCCACTCTAAGGTTTATATAAAAGGAAAAACTAGGGTCTTGGATGCCACCATGTATAATAGTGACCATTTTATGTTTTGAAAGATTTGGTTATCCAATATCCTTACTTCTGGGTTGCTATGAGGCGTGAACTCAGGGAAATCATTATGGTGGATTTTATTATACAAATCAAGACAAGAGAGCATAAGTACATTGGATTTCGTGCTTCTGTCTATGTCCTTGTAGAGTGGTGGTGGGTTTGCAGGTTTCTTTTGAGACATCTTGACCACTGACTCTTCCCTGGGTGATTATTCCAATTCTTTAGTAGTGGAGCTTGAGGCTTCTCCCACTTGCTCATTTCTTCCCTTCGACATATTTGGTGTCTGATGGTTTGTTGGTATTTGAGGAGGAATTTCTCCCACAGACAACAACTGAATTGAATTCTTTATCTATCAAAAACCTTCAAGAAGAGAAAATTTATCATAAATACCTGAGCGGGAAGGATTTTTCCGGTTTAGTACTTACCAGTCCTGAGATTTAAATAAATCACAATAAAAATTACCTTGAGAGAAACACATGGTTACTTGAGAATTTTTCACAACAATTATATCTCAACCACTTTATGCAAACAATGATAAGATAATCAAGTCAGACCGAATTCAAATAGCGTGTTTCCGCTAGTTCCATCCGAATTTACCATGACCGAGTACAACAAAATCCTTACGGATCTTCGAGGATTAACTATGTCATCAATGCCATAATTTGGAGTTAATGCGATATGCAAATCAATGGTGTGAATGGATATTAAGTTGGTCTATCGAAATTTCAAATAGTGATGGGTTGGCACACATGATTGATAAGATCGAGGATCAGGGCATGCTCGTGTTTTAAGGTTTGAATGACGAACATCGACGTTTGGTCGTTGATCCCAACGTGAATGATTTGTATTCTTGCGTGACTTCTCGTGGTGATTTTTGGAGGTATTGACGTGGAACACCCGTCATGTCGCTTAAATTTTGGGGATCCCCTCAACTGATGTGGATAATTCAGGTAGGTCAAAATTATGGAATGATAACTGAAAGGAGTGCCACATGGACGACCTAGATTGAGTGTATAGGTTAAAATGGAAAAATGGACAGCCTGTAATGCAACTAATTATGCCATTAATCAGTCATCGATGGAAGTGTTAGTGCATAGAAACAATCGGTCTTAGGTTTTGGTCCGTCAATGTCGACAACTCGTCGACCATTGGTGAGTAGCGAGTTCATGTGTTAAAAGTGTAGTTTCATGGTCTTGGTTGGCCGACGCTGATGAGATATCTACAATCGATGGTTGAAACTCATGGGTCTTGATACAACTGCATTTGTTTCATGCTGATGACTAACATAACACCGATGTCGACGGGTACAAAACTTGACTACTTCTTTTGACATTTCTCGTCAAAATGTCTAGTTCCTTGGTGACTGATGTGACTTGCTTATGGTGACACATATTTTGATGTGGCATGGATGATGTGACATACCTGGGTGACGTGGCGATGTGTCATTTTTTTTTATATTTGATGATGTGCCAATGTCGACGTGGCTGATAGAGTGGTGATACAAGTTTCTATACGATGGATGACGAGGTGAGGTGACGTATCAAATATCGACGTGGATTTATGCCACACTATCATTAGGTGAAGTTTACCCTAAGGAATTTAAAACTGGGATGGTATTTTGGGTTAATCGTGTGGTCACAATTTCAATGGAAAGTTAACCCATCAACTTCGAGATTTGGCTCGTCTTCGCTAATTCTGTAGTGTTCGAAGTTGGGCGTCGTTCACCAATACTCATTGGTATCGGTGAATCTCTTTACTTGATTACCTTATTTGCGCAATGTAAGTTGGCATGCCCCACTGATCCCAACATGAAAGGTATTATAAAAAAAATGACTTAACTTGATGCTCGTGGATAATTAAAGAGTTCAACCATCATTAATCATGCTCTAAATAAGATAATATAACATCAATAATAAAGAGAAATAGACACAAAGAACTTGTTAACGGAGCTCACGAATGTGTGGCTACATCTCTGGGTTCGCTTCCAAGTGGAGGACCGCTTTATTGATCTTTAATGCTCAAGTTCTCTTTATAATTGCTCTTTGCTGTTAGAAACGGGCTTCTGATCTGTTGTACAAGACTCCCTTGTGAAGATGCACACATGCCTCAACTATTTCGTCTCAAAACATGACTCAATGCCCCTCAAAACATGAGAAATGGGCCATTAGCTCAAGATGATCTCACATTCCTTGCAATACAAAAGTACCCTCACAAGCTCAAAGGGCCTAGTTTATATAGTTTTTAGGCTCAATTATGGAAGCCCAACTTCCCACAAAGATCTGGCCTCTATTTTGGGTCAAATCCCCCTCCATATGGCCAAAAAATCTTCAAAAAGGCCCAAATCTGGGAAAAAACTATAACAAAACCCACTCTGATAATAAAAATCAAATTAAGCTCCCTAAGGCTAGGCGCGCACCCCTTTTGCAGTGGTCGTATGGGCCATATGGCCAAGCACCAACCAAGAGGACTCTATGCACATGACCCTGGCTCCGTCTGCTCCCGGTCATATGACGAATGCATGGAACCTAGGGTCTGATCGGATGGGATAAGCCCCTGTCGATCGGACCTGGTCATTGGTCATGGCTCCTGGTCACACGGTGGTTGTTTACTGGTCCGACGTGCTAGCCCCCGGGCCCGTGCCTTTGCGTTATCCCCTCCCCAGATCTTAGACAAATAGAAACTCTGTGGATGGCTTAACAAGCCCCATCCGGTAGCCTGGTGGTCATACCTCTGTTATGAAGTCGTGTGAGCCCCAAGAGGTCGTGGATTCAAATCCACCTGTTGCCAAGCTTTTACACTATTTTTCATTGGCCATCCATAGGGTGTCACGTGGCACCATCTAATTGGGCCACATGGTGACCCATGATGTAACGACCCTTGATTATTAAGCATAATTAATTTAATAATAATCCTAAAAGATTAGCTAAACTGTATTTATATCTTAAAATAACATTTCTAATAGGATATTATTAAATAGTGTTCATGAGGGTTAATGATTGATTTAATT
>SNQJ01S0294997.1:0-10594 GCA_010110895.2 Picea sitchensis | reverse complement strand
CTTGATTATTGGGTTCAAGAACCACTTATACTTGCTTCTTCTCATATTTGCATTGGCCTAAAACACAGCACTACAATCATAACTAAACACATATAACAAACCATGATGGTGTCTCAACCTATAGAACCTTGGGATCTCTAGTTCAATTGGATATTCATGTGCAAAGGAGTTTCTCTGAAGACAGAGTTCTCAAAGACAGAGTAATTGCATAGTCTTGGTTTTTTATTGGTGTTGTAAACAGTTTTTTTTATTGGCATGTGAGATCTTTTTTCTCTTATTTTGTTTAATAATGTGTTGCTTGGAGAGTGTGAATGGTGACAATTAAGAATGGCATGGAGAAAATACTTTGTGTCTAAATGGTTGCTTGGTTATTTTAATGGCTTGAAGATTCATTTAATGGAAATGCTTTGATTCGTGCTTCATGTTTTCATTCTTAGTGACCATTAAAGAATCCCAACATATTTGAAATGTCCATTGTTGGTTATCTATGAGATTCAAGATCAGTGGCTTAGATAATATGGTTGTTACGCTATTGTAGAGAGTTTACAATTTTGATTTTTCTTGTTTAAATGAATATTGTGTTGAGGGGGTCGGATTCCCTTTGACTCAATAATAGAGATCACACCCGAAGATGAGGCCTAATTAGACTCTTCCTCGTTTGGAATAGTGTGATTCTCCATATTACTAGTCTGGCATCCTTTCTATGAGCTTTAATTATTGTGTGTTTGTTTCAAATACATTCCTCGAACTATTTGGTTACCTTTTCTCTTTTTTGGGGGGTGTTGATGGGCGAAAATGACCGTTAGTCAATTGGAAGAACGAATCTGATCCGGGGTTTTCTAAATAACCCAAGTCGTTTGGTATGACTCGCTCTAACGGGTTTAATGGCTCTGCTGGACAATCTAAAAGTCCTAAAAGAAACAAAAAGAATAAAAGTTAACTATTTAAATAACTACTTAACGTACATACGTATCTATATAACTATTTTAAATAATATTTACATAACGGATCTATCTATCTTATTTATGTGCATGATATACAAGTTGTGAGTTTTAATCTAAGATCACGAAAATATATGTGAAGATGGTTGCTTTAACAAAAGCACATAAAGAAAGCACATAAACTATTTTTTGTTTTTTCTTTGTTTATCTAAGATTAAACAGAAAAATATACTTTGAAACAAGAGTATGTGGTTGGTCAAAGTCGGACCATATATTAGAGTTTCGAAAACAAACAAACGACAAAAATAAAAGAACTAACCTATTAATGTATCCAATGTCTGTGTTATAGAGAATATCCAGCCACCTTGTCCGAGAGGTAAAACTGCAACGAACCTTAAGATCGTTCCGAATAAATGTGAAACAATATGTTGTAAATTGAATTTTAATAACCGAACGTATAATACAAATAGTCACAGTGATCTTATGATTTATAAGCAATTACAGTGAGATAAATCTTATTGTAAGAACTTTGCATTTAAATGTTCAACAGAAAATTAAAGATAAATCTCATAATTTGAGTTGAATAGATGATCACCCTATATGATATCTGAAACATCACATATGGACAGCATTTATAAATGAATTATACCAACTCATAATAAAGCATGAAGACAAAATCCATCAACACCTATTATCATGTCAAGATAAACAGAACTTAAACTAAGACATTATACACAAGAAGCTAAAGTTGTAATATGTATTTATGTTCCATTCAAGTCTATGCATTAATTATCCATACTTTAGCCCCAGGCCAACATGATTTGACTACAAAAAATATGAGTTTATAAAGGGTTCAGAAAAGCTAACCGTCTTATCTTATAAGATAAGATTAAATCTCTACAATCATCTACTGATTACAAAAATAAGGGGAATATAACCACCCCAAATCACATTAAATCTCTAAAAATGAAAAAGAGTTTGTTCCTGTTTACACAAAAATGAGCCATGGATATGGCTAATAAGATCAAAAAGGCTCCAGATCATTTAGTCACCATAAACTCCCAAATATCCTGAAAGAAAAAGATGAAATAAAGAAATTCAGATATACATTTAACCAATATTTTCCAAATTTTGAATAAGAATAGACCAGCTACAGAATCTGTTGATTTTCGAGTCTGAGCTCTCATGGATCTTGATCATCGATCTCACATGAGGGTTTGATTTATTTCGCAATTTCCTAGAGATCAACCTACCTGCCCTTTTATTTTTAAAACCTAAATCGATAACACCTTTAGATGGCTTCCCCACAGGTTTGTTTGTATTCTTAACAAAGGCGTTAGGATGGCTCTACTCAACATCTTTTGGGTCGGATATAGGCTTACTGAGGGTGGTTGTAAGACAGGCCTATGTAGATGAAGGGACTACGGTTTCCTCTATCATGGGTTTGTCAACCTCTACAGCATCAGAGTTAACGAAGCCATTTCGGGCTAGGAAGGCGTTCCAGACATCATTTTGTAATTTCAATTGATGTACCAATAGTATCTTTATTAGGCCATGGTGAAACAAGCTTGAATCCAATTGTTGTCTTTTATACCTCTTTGCCATTTTATACAAGCTTCTCCATAGGTAATATGGCATGTTTAATTGAAACCCAATGAAATTCATAAGAAAACATATATGATATAGAAATACAAAACCAAAACGCCCTTCACACATCACGAATTGTTTCAAGACTGCTAGCAGGCCATGCCATTGGGTTTTCAACATGGACATGGGCATACATCTGTCGCAACAATTGATTTTTCGAGACGTGAAGAAAAGACTTCATGGAACATCCTCGACTTTAGCGTTTTTGAACCACTTTTGCCCGGTCAAAGGAAGACTTGTTGCTTGACCTAAAAAATCCTCTGTGACTTCGACCTGAACGTCTCCTACCTTGGCTCGGAATCTGTCAAACGAAAGGGAAAATTCCTGAGCGGTACACAAGTTGAATCCCTGGAATTTCTCAATAAAAACAAGCCAGCGTTGACCCTCAAGATCTTCCCTTGCATCATCGCACAGGAGTAGGGTCGAAGAGCCATTGGGTTCAATCCTAACAACCGGGGCCATGGGGATTTTACAAGCAGTCAATAAAACACAGTGAGTATGGAGGGTTTTGAAGGAGAAGACCAAAGCAACATTTCAGACCCAAAACTCATCAATAACCTAGGGCGTATGAATAGAAGTTCCTCAATACGAAATGATAGGCGTTTTGTGAAATGAATGCGAGGAGTACATACAAAACTCGAGACTAAGCTCGAAGTGATGGGCTTATTGTCGTCGAACTACCACCTCTCACATGGTACAAGCCACGACCAGGTGCATTAAAACTTTATCATTGCGCAACAAGGTAGGTTTGGTTTCAAAAGTTTAGGATAGGGAAAAAAAATTAAAAACCAAAATGTAGTGACAAGGGAACGCATGACCAAGGGCCACAAAAATATATCAAGGTTTAAACTAAAAGGACCCTTGTTGATTCAAATAACAATCCATAAGCATGCTTCACATTTGAGGAATCAATAAAGAAGATGAGCTTGATAGCAGGAAATAAAGTCTTTATTAAAAAAAACTGTGGAGTCATCTACCTTTCATAAACTTTTATATAAAGCGGTAATATAGTCATAAGTATTAATGCTTCGTTTTCATGCTTTCAGTCATGAACGAAGCATGAAAACAAAAACACTAGGAATAACCGAAAACTCACATTTGTTTGTTTCAAAAATTGCTTATGAAGAACAAAAAAAGTACAACCCCAGGTAAGCAGCTACATAGATTATTATTCGATGCTTTACAAAGTTAAAAATATGTTGGGCTGCCAACAATGGCGACTTGCTAGGAGAAGCAGTTATCTCTGTATCACTAACAAGTTCAAGTTAGAAATATTTGAATGATTTCAAATCAAAGAACAATTGAAAGACATTTGAGCATCTTTGACAATCATTATGTGGTCCAGCTTAAGATACCTTTCGTTAAAAAATGAAATTTGGTGACAGACTTAACAAATGAAAGCCACAATGTTTAAGTTATTGGCTCCAATGTTGTTGATAGGGCCACTACTTCCAGCAGGCGTCCATAGCCTCGACAGGGATGTCAATTAACCCACTCTGATGCCTCTATCCTCTCCAAGAAAATTCAAATCAGAATGAAGGATGCTTATGATCAGAAAATACTTTATTTTTACCTGAGAATTTTCTCTAACCTGACATCGCTTCTCTGCCAGCGGGCCCGTTCAGTACCCCAGCGAAGTTGTCTTGGCACCATGCATGCATTTACCCACTGCCAACAGACCTGTTCAGTATCCTGGTGGGTTTGCAAACACTTCCCACAACTCTCGGGAAATTATTGATATAATTTATAGATATCCAGAAGAGCGGTGTGATGCTGAAAATTTCAGTCTTTGGCACATTTTGTTATTTTCTATCTGCTTTAATTTTTTCTTGCTAACCTTCATCATGGTCTGAAAATAGTTCACTAACGAAACCAATTTTTCGAGGATAGGAAGGCATTGTTGAGTTTCTTTCTTAAAAGCAGGGACAGCATAAAGAGCTTTTAATGATAGTAGTGTTTACTCTCAAATGCAAATTGAAACCGAGAAATCGATTCTCAAACAAAATACCATCTTTCACTAGTCTACGTTTTTAGAAAAATACATCAATTGATGCTCTGGTAGCCCTTGACAGTTGTTTTGAGATGAAGCATTATGTTCTCCCCTTCTGAACTAAACTGTAATACGGGCATGTTTAACTCAGAAAGCCAAAACAAAATTAATGAAAGAAAGAAAAAAAAGAAAAAGAAAACCAAAACAAACCAAAATAGAAACGGTTATGTACAAAAGGTGTATCTAGGATTTGTCAGGCGAAATACTTCTTGAGAGCTTGGTCATTCACCAGAAAGGTGTCTGGTTGTCCCTCTAAATTTTGTAGGCGAAAAGAACTGAGACCTAGTTTTTCGGTGATTAAGAATGGTCCCAACCACAGGTTTTGGAACTTAGTATGTTCCCCTTTCCCCTCATGAGGTTTATCCCACTTAAGGACAAGATCACCTACCTCAAAATTCTTATCTGAGGTAGAACTCGAATCAAACCAACTTTTGACAATATGTTGATGTTGATCTAGTTTTTGTTTTGCTTGAGTCCTTACCTCTTCTAAATTCAGCAAAGCATTAATCCAACTTTCCAGAGGAGGACAGTCTTCTTCATGAACCTTATGCGATAGTTGCAGAGAGGGGAGCAGAACATGTGGAGGAAGAATTGCTTCCCTTCCGTAAACAAGAAAGAAGGGGGAATTACCAACAGCAGTTTTCGGAGTTACCCTATCAGCCCAGAGTGCATTGAATAGTGCATTATGCCAGATTTTGTGGTTTTCGGAGACTGTTCTCTTGATAATCTTGATCAGGTTCTTGTTTGTCGATTCTGCCAAACCATTTCCTTGGGGGTAATAGCTGGCAGAATATTTTATCTTTATCATTTTTTTCTAAAGCAAAGGCACTCATATCTAGGGACGAAAAATAGGAAGCATTATCGAAAACCAGACATTCAGGAATACCAAATCGAGTAATGATATTTGAATTAAGGAAAGATATTACCTGACTGGTGTTTACCACTTTTAATGGCGCAGCCTTGGACCATTTGGTGAAATAATATGTTGTTGTGATGATGTATTTATGCTGTTGTGAGGAGGTGGGGTTTATTGGGCCAATGATGTCAAGACCCCATTGTTGAAAAGGGAAATCCATCGAAACAGGTTGCAGCAGGAATGTTGCCTTCTATACATGTCCAGAAGCCTTTTGACAGATTGCGCATTTGCGGCATAATGTATGGGCATCTTTGAAAAGCGTGGGCCAATAATACCCTTCCCTTAATACTTTGTGGACAATAGTGTCTCCAATGAAATGCACACCAGCTTCTCCTGCATGCAACTCAGATAAGACTTTATCTGCTTCATCTCTTGCTAGACAACGCATAAGGATTTCATCAAAAAATTTGCGAAATAATACACCATTCACAAGATAGTAAGGTGCGGACTTTAATCTCGACGCTCTCCTCTTTTTGGGATCAAGGTGACGAGGAGTTGAACCGTGTATTAGATAAAACTTAATGTCGTCATGCCAAGTATTTGTAGAATTTTGTACACAGTAGATTTGACTTTGATTATGTCGATCTTCAATTAACATATCAGTTTGACTTTGTTGTTCTTCAACTGAATCAGCGACCAATTTACATAGACTTGGCCTCTAAAAATTTGTGTTGGGGTGATCTCGAGGTCAAACTCTTGTAAGGATGTCACCCAGTTTGCCCATTTTTCACCCAGTTCTTTCTATACTAATAAATTTCCGACAGCAGGGTAAGGAACCATGACTTTAGTTCTATATTTTAGTAGATACGATCGGAAATGTTTTACTGCTTTAAAAACAGTGTAAGCCTGTTGATCTACAGCTGGATAATTAAGCTATGCTCCCTTAAAGGTTGGGCTCATAAAGGCAATGGGAACCTCGTTGTTTTCAGCATTCCTTTGGGTTAGCACAGTGGCATAAGATCTATCGGAGGCAAACGTGTAAAGAGTGAAATCTCGTGAAAAGTCAGGGCTTATTAGGGATGGAGCCTCTACTATGGATTTTTTGATTGAATCAAAGGATTGACTTTCTTGAGGTCCCCAATGGTATTGCACATCCTTTTTTATTAAGTTTTGTAAAGGCCTCGCCATTTCCAAAAAACTCAGAACGAACCTTCTGACAAAAATTATCTAACCTAGGAAAGATTGCATAGATTTTTTGGAAGAGTGGGGAGGGAGTTTTGAAATGACTTGAGTCCTCTCGGGATCAATGATCATAACTTCATTGGATACTATGAATCTAAGCAGCTTGCCTTGTCCTACTGCAAAGACATATTTTTTAGGATTCAGAGAGATGTTGTACTTACGACGACGTTGTAAAACAGATCTCGGATGGGCTAAGTGATCCTCCTTATTCTTGGAGAAAACTGTGACATCATCGAGATAGACTACTACAGATTGATTGATTAGACCACGAAAAGCAATATCCATCGCTCTCTGGAAAGTGGCACCAGCATTTATAAGCCCAAAGGGCATCTTTCTATAAGCATAGGTTCCCCATGGAGTACGGAAAGTGGTTTTTAGATGGTCTGGAGGAGACATGAGGACTTGGTTGTACTTGAAAAACCGTCTAGTAGCGACAATCTTTCAGAACCGGATACCTGCTGGAGAATTTGTTCCATCGGAGGAACGGGGTAGTTGTCTTTATCATATGCTCAGTTTAAGTTTTGGAAATCGACACATAGTCGGATTTCGCCACTTTTCTTCCTCACAGGCACAAGGTTAGAAACCCACTGAGTATGCCTTACCGGGAAGATTATATTTGCATTCAATAGTTTGTTTAGTTCCTTCTTGACCGTTGGTTCTAGATTTGGGTGCATCTTTCTTAACTTCTATTGAAAAGGCTGAGTCAAGGGTTTCATGGGGATGATGTGTTGTATAATGTTAGGGTCGAATGTTTTTAGATCATCATACGTCCAAGCAAAGACATCCTTAAATTCTTTAAACAATTTAATAAAGGCTGATTTCTCTTGCTCAAAACATCTCGTTCCCAAATTGATGCATTGTGGATTATCTTTAGTTCCTAGATTTACTTTTTCATGGGTCAAGGAAGAACTATTCATTTTACAATTTATCGATTTTCTGAATTTATCATGCAAATCATAAAAAAATTATAATCTTACCACAGATTTTGGGATAGAATTTACCAGATCTGATGTCATTTCTGGGGACCTTGGGTCCGATATTACCATAAAATTGTGGAGGTCTTCATCGTGGGTGCCTTCATCGATAACCACACCTTGGAAAGTGTCTTCCATGTGCAGGAAACTGATGATTTGTTGATCGTCATCGAACACTCTCCAATTAAAGATGTTGTCCGGGACTGACGGTCTGAACAACAACTCAATGGAGAATGCGTTCGGAGAAAGGCCTTCTGCGGGAAACAATTTAGAAGCAGCATTAGCCAACAAGTCAGCCTCAGAATTATTTAATATTGGAATGGAATTAATGTTAAATGCGGAAAATTTGTGCATTAGATTCCATACCTCAGCTTGATAACTTTTCAGGTGTGGAGTCAGGCAATGAATGGAATTCCTTACCTGCTTGACCACAATTTCTGAGTCGTTGAATACCACTAAATTCTGTATTTTCAAATCTAGTGCCTTTCTGAGTCCTTACATAAGTGCCTCGTATTCAACCGTATTGTTTGTGCATTCAAATTCTAATCGGCAAGCGATCAAAGTTTTGTTACATGCCGAGTCAATGAGCACACATCCTGCACCAGCTCCTTCTTTAGATTTGGACCCATCAAAATAGAGAGACCATATGTGAGTCTCATCAGCTGTATGTGACATATTAGGGAGAATTGTCGACTGTGTGCATGTCATGAGTTCTGACTGTTGTTTCGGGTCAGTAATGGTAGAAGTTTCTGCCATGAAGTTATCGAAAAAGGTGTTCATTCCCTGCATTTCAGGTGAATTAGCAGAAGCAGTAAATGGTTCATTAGTGTCACTTAAATCAATCACGATAAGCTTGAGATAACACTCACGATTGATCTTGATTCTATTAGGCTTTCCATTCTCTGGCATCCACAAATGAGACCAGTCTATCGCAAAGTAACCATGCAGTTGTTCGGACCAATCCCTACTTAAAAATAAGCCATATACTTTAGGGATGTCCACGAAAATAATATCAATAATCTGGTGAACTTTAGGATTAGAGGATAATATGATAAGGACATTTTTTAATTCACCTATCACCTTAACACTGGTCCGATCAAGCTGAATAATTTTCAGACTTGAAGGTTGGACTTCAACATTAATTTTCTAGCAGACAGACCAAGGCATTACATTTGATGATGCGCCAGAATCTACCATACAATTATGTACATTCCTATTGAAAAATTCAAAGGTCAACAGAAAAGGTGGGACATTTCTACGAGTGTTAACAACATAACTTTGTTGGTTTTTAGTTGCAGTCCCAGGAATTATTCTATCTACATTTGTTACACTTTTTACAGCAAGGTCTCTTTTATCCGAGGGTTCTAGTGTCGTTTTAACGGGAACCTTTTGAAATGTTTTAGGGTTGTTTTCTGCAAATTTGTTGTTGTTCAGATTGTTGTTTTTGTTGTTTTCTGCAATGTTCTGAAGCATCTTTTGCAGAAGAAAAGGAAACTTCAACAATTCATAAATAGAAATATTATCTCTAAGTTTCTTAAGGTCTTCAATCAGATCGTATTCTAAACTTGGGGTTGCTGAATTCTGTTTACTTTCAGTGTGCTTAAACTATTTTTTAGGTGCACTAGTTCCATTTTCAAACGAGGGTTTGTTTTGTGTTTTGCCTCTGGTATTATAAGGATGAACCATTTCAAAATTGGCTTGAAAGATATTATCTGAAAAATGCCCGAAGATGTTGGGAGAGGATTCGTCCTCTTCCACTATTTCTTGTTCAACTACATCTTCAGAAATCTTAGGGGGAACTAAGTTATCATGAGCTTCAAGGATTGTCTGTATCGCATATTGTAGGCTTTATAAATTAAGGCCTTCAGAATTTAAGTTGGGTCGATTTGTGGGAAAAGGTTTTCTGAAAGGGGGTTTGTAAGGCCCTTTGCTTGAAGAAGCTTCTTCAGCCGATCTCCTTAAATCTACGACTTGATTAGAAAATTTCTAAACGACCTTATTTAAACTTTCCAGATCTGAACTGTCTGATTGAGTTTTGGTTTGGGGAGGTCTAGGAAGAATTTCAATTTTCTTCTTGGAAGATGAGGTAATCTCTGCCTCATTACAGATATTATCCTTTAGGCTTAGAATATATTTCTCAATTTGGCTTGCCTCCTCGAAGGCTTCCAATAATGTTGCCTTCTTAGACCTTTTTACCAAGATTGTTATGTTCTGGTGTAAGGCTTTGGTGTAATATGAAACGATAAGATTTTCAGCAGGCATTGAATCAATGGGGATTCAATTTTTTAATGTTAGAAAATTTTGATTAAAGTCTTTTATTTTTTCCTTGGGGTTCATCTTTAAACTAGAGAGTTCCATGACTAAGACTTCTGGAGATTTGTCGTCTCTGAATTTCTCAAGGAAACAATATTTGAATCTATCCCAAGATACAATGGTGTGGGGTTGTTGGGAAAAATACCACGTAGAGGCATTGCCTTCGAATGTATATGGGAAAAGTCTACATACTACATCTTCGTGTTCTACGTTTTGGAGTCTAATGGCTAGCATGAATTTTTTTATGTGATCCTCATCGATTTGCCTAGAATTTGGATCGAATTTAGGGAGCCATTTCTCCGGATGTTTAGGCAAAGGATGCTAGGGTCCAAGTATGGCCACAGTATCTTGATCGAGACAAGGTCTGGCGTGATTGTTTGGATTTTCCATGGGCATGGGTGGTGTCGAAGGCTGAGATGAAGAACTCCCTTCGTCCGATGACTCTTCTCTCAAAGAGGAAGGAGATGAAGGCGGTGGTGAAGGTGGGATACCATATCCTCCGGCTGCAGGAGTGGGGTTATGATCTGGATCCGTAGGATTTAGTAGAAGACCAGTGCCTTCAAGTTTCTCC